>VCHN02000014.1:2038024-2115331 GCA_007115665.2 Sequoiadendron giganteum | reverse complement strand
CTGTCACATGAGATTCCTTAGGATCAGCTTGAAATCTTGCAACAATGCATACGACATTCATGATATCAGGTCTAGTTTGAGTCAAATAGAGCAATCCACCAATCATGGATTTTTATCTAGTTTGATTTGTTTTAGGAGAATCATCATCTTGTGTCAACTTACATTTGGTCACCATAGGTGTACCAAATGGCTTTGAATCTTCCATACCAAACTTCTTTAGCAATTATTTCACATACTTGGACTAAGATACAAAGATCCCTTTATCTAGCTGAGCAATTTTCAATCCCAAAAATAATTTCATTTCTCCAATCATACACATCTCAAACTCACTTTGCATCTCATCAGTAAACTTCATGCACAAACTATCATCTCCTCCAAAAATGATATCATCAACAAATACTTCAGTAATCAAATCTTTATTGTATACACAATTGACACGATTATGGACCTAATAGTTGGGCATGTCATGTAGTCACTTGTCGATGGATTCTCTAGGTATAATCAGATCAAGATCACACCTGAGGATCAAGACAAGACTACTTTCACATTTCCCTAGGGTACCTATTGTTGGAATGTGATGCCATTAAGACTAAAAAATGTAGGTGCAACCTATCAACGAGAAATGACCACTATTTTTTATGACATGATGCATACTTTCATGGAAGATTATGTGGATGATCTCTTAGAAAAATCTTATACAAGAGAGGGACATCTAGAAATTTTATCTAAAATCTTTGTCAAAATGGAGAAATTCAAGGTTAGACTCAATCCGAAGAAGTGTGTCTTTGGGGTTAAATATGGAAAGCTTTTAGGATATATTGTTTTAGAAAAGGGAATAGAGGTAGATCCAGAAAAATTCAAAGCCATCACAAAGATTCCACCACCAGGAAATATTAGTCAACTTTGATCATTGTAAGGACGATTACAATCTATCAGAATATTTATCGCACAATTGGTAGACAAGAGTTTGCCTTTCACGCATCTCTTGCAAAAAAATGTTCCTTTCAAGTGGGAAGAAACGTGTGAAGCAAATTTAATCAAATCAAGAAATATCTAATCAGTCCACCATTCTTGGTTCCACCAGTACTAGGAGAGCCACTCATATTTTACATTTCAACCACAAAGGTATCCTTGGGGGCATTGTTGGCACAAGAGGATAGAATAGGAAAAGAACAATCAATATAATACATTAGAAGGACCTTGATAGGTTATGATCTCAACTACACTTTTATTAAAAAGGCTTGTTTAGAAATAGTTTTTGCTTCCCAAAAGTTGTGACACTATATCTTATTCCACACAGTTAAACTTGTGGCCAAAATTGATCCATTAAAATACCTATTGAGAAAAGCTACCTTAATGGGTAGGCTAGCCAAATGGGTAATGATCTTGATTGAATTCAATATCCACTATGTAGATCAAAAATCCATCAAAGGACAAGTCATAGTAGATCAGTTGGCTGAAGCACCCTTACAAACAGATGCACATTAAATTTCCTGATGCAGATATCTTCACAACAACAACAAAGTAGTCATGGAGACTATATTTTGATGGGTCCTATACACAACATGGCTCAGGGGTAGGAATTATTCTTTTCACACCTCAAGGAAATACTATTCCAATGTCTTATTGGTTAATGTTTCCTTGCACCAATAACATAGCTGAATATGAAGCACTTCTTATTGGAATGAGAGTAGCATTAGAATGAAGGATCATAGAGCTACAAGTCTATGGTGATTCACAACTTTTGATTAACCAAATCAATGATGATTATCATACTAAGGATGAAAAGGCAATTCCTTATAAGAGAATGGTTGATGATTTTAAGAAATATTTTGTTGAAATCAAGTTCACACAGATTTCAAGAATTTTCAACAAAGTTGCGGATGCCATGGCAACAATTGCTTCACTACTACAACTATCCAAAAAATCAAACTCGATATGAATTCATGGTGGAACAATTGTTTACCCTTACATATGATAATCTTGAGACCCAAAGCATCTATCATCTAGTTGGTTTTGATTCCTCTTTATATGGAAAGACCTATACCTACTTCAAGGATAATATCTTACCCCCAGATTTGTCTGGGAACCAAAAGCGAAAATTTATACACCAATCTTCCTAATATACCTTAATTGACGACACCTTTACCGATGTAGTCTTGATGGTACACTTCTTATATGTCTTGAACATGATGAATTTGAAAAATCCTTACAAGAAGTTCATGGAGGTATTTGTGGAACACACTCAAGTGGATTGACCTTAGCTAAGAAACTTGTCAGAATGGGTTATTATTGGCCAACTATAGATATGGAATATTTTACCTTTGTAAAGAAATGTCAAAAGTGTCAAATACATGGAAACCTCATCCATGCTCCTACTCAAGAGTTGCAGCCTTTCATGACAACATGGCCCTTTCTTAGTGGGGACTAGATCTGGTTGGAAAAATTCATCCCTCTTCATCCAATAGGAACAAGTTTATAATCACGGCTATAAAATATTTTACCAAGTGGATTGAATTTGTCCCTTTGATGATAGTAATTGACAAGCAAATTTCATCCTTTATACTGAATTATATCATATGTCGACATGTCATTCCCAGCTCCATTATCACTGCTAATGGGAGACCTTTTAAGAATTGAGATGTTGATGAATTTTGTGAAAAATTCCATATACTACATAGGTTCTCTACACCTTATTATCAATAGGGAAATGGACAAGAAGAGGCTTCACATAAAAAAATTATGAAGATCTTGAAGAAGATAGTAAATGATGTCATCTATGATTGGCATGTTTAGTGGAATCCATCTTTGTGGGCCTGTAGAACTAGAATTCGAACACCAATAGGAGCTACCCCATATGCCTTGGTCTATGGAGCAGAAGAGATCTTCCCACTAGAATTTGAAATACCCTCTCTCAAAGTCTCATTGAAGGGACTCATAACTAATGAAGAATATAGAGTTTCCTAACTGCAAGATTTGGAACTACTAGATGAGAGATGAAAATGTGTAGCTGATCACTTGAAGGGAAATCAACAAATCATGTCCCATAGCTACAATCACAGAGTTAAACCATACACATTTCAAGTGGGTGACTTGGTCCTAAAAGAGAATCCCCACAATCAACAAGATAGGTAGAAGAAAGGAAAGTTTGAACCAAATTGGCTTGGTCCATTTGTCATCATTGTCGTATATTTTTCTAGAGCCTATCAATTGTCTATGCCCGAAGGGGACTTGTTTGAAGATCCAATCAATAGAACTCATCTAAAGAAGTTCTATGTCTAAAAACATACAAAAACAATAGAAAAAATCTTTAAAAAATTAGAAAAAGTCCTGAAGAAATTCATAAAAATCAAAAAATGTCCTGGAAAAATGGTCACCTTGATGAAAACCTGGCAAATAGGCATCTTGGTGACAACAAAAAAAACAAAATAAAATAAAAAAAGAAGTGAAAAATCAAAAAAATCGATGCCTTGATGAAAACCTAGCAAATAAGCGTCTTGGTAACAACAAAAAAGGTCATAAAATCTAAAAAAAGTGCAATAAAAAAAATGATGAAAACCTTGCAATCAGGCACTATTTGTGAATGAGTTGGCTCTTCTATCTATCAGATCATGTCCTTCATATCGCCATACCATTAGTTTTACCATTTTTTCAACATCATATCTATCCTTCATTTGCACATCATAGAGGCAATCATCTTTCATCATGGTTTGGTGAACATTGTACATATCCATAATAATTGGTTGTGTCTAGTTGGGGAGAAAAGTACAGACTCAACGGGAGCAACTAACTTTTGAGCTATCACAATGGGAAAATAGTAGTACAAAAAATGTGTCAAACAAAAAACCAAAACATAAACACAAAGACAACACTTGGCAACCAATCATACATAATCACAATGCTTATCTGACAACATAGCATTAGGTTTTCAAATCAAAATGGATGATATAATCTAAATAATGATTGAAATACTTTAAGAAAAGGTTGAATTTTTTTTATGGATTTTTGTTATCATACCTCTGGAGCAGCTCGATGATGTCCTAGACTAGAGAAGAAAGGAAGCAGTTTGATTTTTCTTTGTCTGTTGTCTATGAATTGATCATTACTACTATGTAAATGTTTCATGGAACATGCTCTACAACGTCTCATTGATGGCATTTCAGAATTTTCATAGGAAAAAGGTTAACTCTTGCTTGTTATTCAAGCAATAATCAAGTCATCTTGGTTCAATTATATTTGATGCTTGTATTACCTTGCTATATCAAAAATCATGAAATTTGTACTTAGGTCATCATCGGTGCAAATATCCCCTTTGATGCTTGTACTAGCTTCCAACGTTTCAAAAGTTTGATGATGATAAAAAAGCATAATATAGCTCTCAAAATGACAATTTGGCATGGTTAATATAGATTGCATTCATGTTAGTTATGCATCTGCATTATAGATTTTCCAATGTTGGCAAAGTATCAAGGACAACATATCTCTCTAACAAAGGATTGAGTACATTTGAAAATATCAAAAACATCATCATTCATTTCAAATGCATTATCATTTCATCTAATTCATTCACTTAAGTTGAATTATCATTTCATCATCAATTGCATTATCATTCATTAATTTCCAATTGCATTATCATTTCATCTCATTCATTCACTTAAATTGCATTTCCATTTTCATATCAGACATTAAAAGTGTGTTATCATTTTTCGTATCACATTAATTTTTTTATCTTACATTAGCATTTCATTCATTATCATTATCATTATCATTTTCATTCATTATCCTTATCATTATCATTTCATTCATTTTCATTATCATTTTCATTGATTATCCTTATCATTATCATTTTCATTCACTATCATTAACATTTTCATTTTCATTCATTTTCAAATTATTCTTTATCATTTTCATCATCATTTATCAGTTTCACAACATTCATTCATTTAAGTTGTTCATTCATTTTCATATCATCCATACATTTTTAGTGGACATACTCATTTTACATCACATTATCATTTTTACATCATATCATCATTACATTCATTTACAACACATTTAGAAAGCATTATCACATCACATCATCATCATACATCCATGCATTCAATTATAAATAAGCACCGAAAAAAAAATACTCATTACATTGAATAACATTTGCATCCATTTCATATAGCATTAAAACATCATTCACATTACATATCATTTGCATCCATAATATAAACTTACATCAATCGTTATGAATCATAAACATCATAGGTCATCACATCATAGTCATAAAAATCATCATCATTATCATGGCATATGCATATGTCATCATGGCATAATCATAAGCAACATATCAATAGGAATAGAAATGCATACATGAACATCCATCATCGAATAAAATAAAAACATGCATAGATCAATAATATCTATTGTATCTCATAATATTAAAACTCAATGTCAAATGTACAAGGATATCAAAACAAGGCGAGATACAATATCATAATGCGACAAAATTGAATGTCTGTACAAAGATCATCAAATATACATCATCAACAAGGGAATCATAAAACTATGAGGTACTCCCCCCAGGACTCGCTGGTCTCACAAGACCTCCTACACCTGAAGTGCCTACACTTGTGGGGCCTGTACCTAGATCAGGACTCGGATATCTATGGGGTGGTTGTGTCAGACCCATGCTAGTAGTATGAGAGCAGCTGTGACTTGGTCTGGATGTTGCATAACTCACCCTTTGCACTAGAGGAACAACCTCATGGTATCGGCCATGATAGTACTCACACTCTCAAGAAACCCATATAACCTCTACCATCATTGCACACATGGAGGTCCCCTCAACTACTCTCTGCAATCTCTTAGATAGAGTCACTGCTTGCTCCCAAGCTTGTCTCTCGGCATCCCTCTCAGCCATCAAGGTAGTCACTTGTGCCTATGCCAACTGCCCCTATAAAATCTATACTATGGCCTCAAGGGTGGCTATATGCCCCTGATCTTATGGACCACCTATATCCATCCCACTACTACAACCGACTCTCTCCTCTATGTAATTTTGTCTCATTGCTGGAGAACCCCAACCACCACCACCTCCATCTCCATCATAATTGTCATCATCATCATCATAATCATCATCAACATCATCATCATCATCACTCTCATCCTCACCATCACTCTCCTCCATCTCCTCTCTCCTTTGCTTCTATCTAGATCTTTATCCTCTACCCCCATCTAATGGTACAAGTGGCTCCTCAGGGCTGGTAAGCCGTGGAAATGGATGAGCTATAAAATACTGTGCATACTCATCTATCATCCCCCCATAAAAAATTTATGCCCTGTAATCCCACATCTATGCACCTAGGGCAATGAAATCTGTAGTAGCTACATCAAATGAAAGTTGAGGTCCCCACACTAAAATCTCCTACTGTCGATGAGCATAAATAGTTGAACCAAGGGGCATCCCTTGTATTCAACCATACTGTCTTAGCACCCGACTCAGTAGAAATCTCTCAATGATATATGGGGTGTTCCCAATCAAGTATCATGAAATAAACACATATGGCATCTCTCTGGCATCTTCTAGCCACTGGTCACAATGTAAGTATGGACTCCATGTCACTATATCCAAATCATCAAGAACTCATTGCCAGTAATCTAGTTTGCCTAGCCTAGCCTAGACAGCAACACCTGCATATGCAAAAATGTATGGCCACCCAACTAGACGCTATTTATCTGCCACGGGATGTGTCACTTCTATATGTTCCCATGCCCAAAACTAAAGCAAAGAACATCCAATGCCCATGCTCCTCACTCTATAGTATACTATCTGATGCAACTCATGATATAAATGAGTGAGCATGCATGATCCCCATGCATATCGAGTACCTTGCATAACCATGCTCTCAAGTACTCAGCCCCATCCAACAGTGAGTCCCTTAAACCTATGGTCAGGACATAAGAAGCCACCAATGAATCCTTCTAGTATGATCGGCAATCGTGTGTACGTCTCAGCCATCTCAGCCCATGGAATCTCATACCCAAAAATATGATCATCTGTGAAAACTCTCCTCAAGGCATTAGTGCCTCCCTGCTCTTTGGTGTCATAAGTCATGATCTCACCCATCACTAGGATCCCCAGAATCCTATAAACATCCTTAGGAGTGATCGCCATCTCTCATGTCGCTAGGTGAAAGGTGTTTGTATCACTATGCCATCTCTCGACGAGCGCAGTCAACAAACCCATGTTGAGACACATATCTGGCATCTCAAGCAATGAGGACAACCCACAAGCATCAATGCAATCTTATTCTTCCTAAACAAGTAGTGGAATCAAAATCTAGGTCTTTGGTAATTTCTCCCAAAATTGAAGAATCACTAATCTCTCCTATCAATATGGAACATATCAAATCAGTGTTTGTGCTCAAAGCAATCAAATCAATCTATCCTACTATTTGTTTTTCATCAATCATGAAAGAAAATTTATCAAACCCTACTATTTTTTTTCATCAGTGAGGAAAGAAAATTTATGTATCTTACTATTTGTTTTCTCATACATCATGAGGACAAATTTATCAGTTATCTTATCAGTCCTATCAGTTATCATCAGTTGAACATCCAAATTTCATCATCACATGCTAAAGCGATTGAAAAAATCATTAGTCAGGGAGAAAAATCATGCCAATTGGCATAGATAAAGGAAAATGTGCTACAAGAATTATCATATTCACTAAAGGATTTACTATATGTGCTATTCTTTTTATCAAATGCGCTATGATTTTCATCATATGCGCTATAGTTTTATATGTGCCACAAAACTTATCATATGCACTATGATTTTCATCATATGTGCTATGGAATTGGATGCGCTATGAAAACTATCATATGTGCTACTCTGGTGAAAACATGTAAAAAATAATAAAAAACATGCAAAAAACATTCAAATTTTTGATGAATCAAATCACAAAGAGGTTTACAAAATATGTACTGGAGCTTCGTAGTGTGTTGAGTGCTGATGTCATTGAATCTGCTCAAATTTGTGCTCATGGATGGGAAGTGCCATTTTTCTCACTCTAGAGCTCAAATTCTCCAAATTTACTAAGGTAATAATGGACAAATGACTAGATAAAGTTACTTTTTTACCTATTTAAAAGTGAATGGAGGGTAATTTTGTGGCATTGTTTTATCAATGGGGCAAAATTAATTTTTTTCAAACTCATATCAATATTTTGAAAGTATTTTTTACCAAATCATTCTATCGGCTGATGAATCAGACAACCAAACAAATCAATTTTCAAAAATCATTAAAAATTTCTAAAAAATAAAAAAAATTCAAACTTTTGTCGGATTCATCACTTGAGGGGGCATGTAGGCATCAGTTTTCCAAAATTCACATCTGGGGCAAAATTTTTAAAGCAATGCGTAAAACATATCACTTCAAAGAGGGGCAAAATGTATACACCTAAAAATGGTCACATTATAATAAGTCTGGTAATTAGTTAAATACAAGTTATTTAATTAATCTCTAATTCAATCTACATATAAATCAATTTAATTATTTATTTATATTGTTCAGTTTCTAATTCTTCTATTTTAATTAAATAAATAAGTTTATTTAATTATTATCACTTTTCCAATTCTTCTTAATTAATTAAATAAGTTTCAAAATTTATTTAATTTAACTATCACATTGCTTTATTTTGAAAAAAGTAAATATTCTTCTTTTTCCAAATCATAAAACCATCTTTAAATCTTCTAAAAATCCATCTCACATTTAATTAAATATTTTAATATTTAATTAGAAACTTCTTATCCATATTCCACACATAATTAAATATTTTTCAATATTTAATTAGAAGCTTCCAAATTCACATGTCACATGAAATTAAATAATTTTATTATTTAATTGTTGTATTATCTTCAACCACCAAAACTAAGTCATAACTAAACTTGACAAATGACAAGTTTCCTCTATTTTTGAGTGAAAATTTTTTGTGGGTTGAAAACATCTTCCGTCTTTTTCTCCAACTTCTCCATCTCTCACTGTTCATCTTACCAGACGAAATCTCAACTGTTGATCTTTCCTAGCTAAGTTTTTGCCTCCAAAAATCTATAAAGAAGACTTCTTGGTTCTTTGAAAATCTTGGAACGGTTGCATAGCGTGAGAACTATAGTCAAGCCTTCAAGCATTTAGCATCTCAACATTCAAGCACCAAGCATCATAGCACAACATCTTAGCATAAATAATCATGGTAGAATATCTTACATAATCTATTCTTAGTTTGATTATCATAGTTTTATTATCTTAACATCAAATCTTAGTTTAATTATCTCACATCATTTAGCATAAGAATGATTTTTCATATCATCTCATTCTCTAGGTTGTCATTCTATTGAGATTTTTCTTACACAATCTAAGAGAAAGTAGTTTGAAACAAATCCTTGGAGATAGAGGACAATGAGATAGCTTTGAAGAATCTGTTGGGTTTGAAGTTTTATTTAGTTTTGAATTATATTTCTTTGATATAATGTTTCATTGGTGTGCTGTTTAACTCTTTTATTGATTCCACATATTTACACACACATTTACCATGATCAATCTTGAAATACAAATTACTATCAGAAGTACCTTTGCTAAATCCAAGCTTCAACAAATAATTGTCCAATCTAGCATACCATGCTCTCGGTGCTTGGTTAAGTCCATACAGTTCTTTCTTCAACCAACAAGCCATATCTTCCTGATTAGTCAACTGAAATCCATCAGGTTGCTCAATATACAATTCTTCATCCAGTTCACCATTTAGAAATGTTGACTTGACATCCATTTGATAAACCTTGGATTTTTTGTAAGTAGCATAAGGAATAAATAGTCTCATAGCTTCAATCCTAGAAACATGAGCAAAAGTTTCTTCAAAGTCAATTCCTTCGATCTGAGAGTATCATTTACACACCAGTCTTGTTTTGTTTCTAACAACTTCACCTTTCTCATTTAGTTTGTTTCAACAGACCCATTTAGTTCCAATTAAATTTTTGTCCTTTGGTATAGGAACAAGAAACCATGTATCATTCTTCTCAATTTGCAGTAGTTCTTCTTTCATTGCTTCCACCCAATGTTCATCTTTGCATGCTTCATCAACACTATTAGGCTTAGTCTTTGAAATCAAACAATATTCTTCTGTAATTCTTCTTCTAGTTTGAACATGCCTTTATTTTTATCACCTATAATCTGATATTCTAAATGATTTAGTCTTACATACCTTGGATTCTTAGTCTGTTCTTGTACTTCAGGCTCTTGTGATCTTACTTCTGCACTTTCACTTGTTTCTTCCTCTTGATTTTCTTGATTTGGAGTTTGATCTTTCTTTCCTTTATCTATGCTATTATTTTGATCATCTAAATCATATATGTAGGTTCTAGATGGTCTAAATGTTTCTTCATCAACCTTTACATTAGTACTTTCAATTACTTTCCTCAATCTCTTATTGTAGCATTGATAGGCTTTAGTTTTAGTAGAATAACCAAGAAAGATTCCTTTGTCACTTCTAGCATCAAACTCTCCTATAGCTTCATCTCTTTTGATATAGCATTTTCTCCCAAAGATTTTGAAGTATCTAACAATAGGCTTATGACCAAACCATAGTTCATAAGTAGTCTTACCAGTATCACCTTTGACATGTACCCGGTTGAGATTATAAACTAAAATAATCATAGCTTCTCTCCAATAGATATGAGGAACATTTCCTTCTAGTATCATAGTCCTAGTAGCTTCTTGAATCATCTTGTTATTCCTTTCCACAACTCCATTTTGCTGAGAGTTCCATGGGGCAGATAATTGTCTCTTTATCCCATGCTCTTCACAGAAAGAATTAAACTCACCAAAAATTAATTCACCACTTCTATCTGATCTTAGACATTTAATCTTCAGACCTATCTCGGTCTCAACCATAGCCTTGAAAATCTTGATTTTTTCTAGAGCTTCATATTTTTCCCTTAAGAAAGCAACCCACATCAATCTAGAATAATCATCAATAAGTAACATGAAATACATGTCTCCTTGTATATTTTTGATGCTATAAGGGCCACACAAGTTAGTATGCACAAGCTCCAACACTTCATTTGAACAATATTGTTTACTCCTAAATGAAACTCTAGTTTTCTTCCCTAACTGAAATTCCTTACATATAGTATTAGTAGGTTTTGTCAACTTAGGAAGATCTGTCACTTCCTGGGTAGAACTTATCTTGATAATATTGTCAAAATTTACATGACACAATCCTCTATTCCATAACCAGCATTCATCAACTTGAGCAATCAAACAACTTTTACTAGTAGTACTTAGGTGAAAGATATTACCTTTTGTTTTTGTACCAAATGTAATCACATTTCTACAACTCCCCAATATTTTACACTTTCCATCCTTGAATTGAAGATTATATCCCTTTTCAACCATTTTTCCAACTCTTAAGAGATTATGTTTCAAACCTTCCACATATAAAACATCACCAATATTATGCTTGCCATCAAAAGAAATTGATCCTCTACCATGGATTACACCAGCTTTGTCGCCGCCAAATCTTACAACACCACCATCATATTTTTCCAAGCTCACAAATTTAATTTTATCACTTGTCATGTGATGAGAGCATCCACTTTCAATCACCCACTCATCTTTTTCTTGAACTCTGGCAGCTAGATATTTTTCCACATTCATGCAACTAGTAGAATCAGTAGGTATAGGATTCTTTTCCTTGATAGAAATAAATACCCAATCATCCTAACTTGTATTTCCTTTATCATATTCATCATCTTTCACACCTTCATCAACAACAAAATAAAACTTTCTTTGGAATCTAGGATTTTTATATCTTGTCTTAGGAACTCTTTCAGGACATAGGTATGTGCAGGATCATCATGGAAAAAACATGCCCTTAAGTGGCAATAAAAATTTAGAAAATCAGAGTTTGGAAACTTGACGTAAAAATTTGAATAAGTTATCTATATTATTTCAAAAATATGTAAGAATAGAATTTGTAGAAAATAGAATTTATTTTCTAAACTACTAGGTTTATTTAAAAATAAATAAAATCTATTTGGTGAAAATTTGAAATTTCAATGCAGTAGTACTTAAATTTCAGGGAAAAAATAAGAAGTAGGTGTCTATCTTACCACCCTAACCACAATAAAATGATAATATTTTTTTACATTATTTTAGATATCAGTAGAGGACTCATGTCTTGATGTGATGCATATTTTTTTGTACTTTCTTTCTAATTAAATAATTAATTATAATTTTTTTATTACAACTTTTAAAAAATATAAAAACTCGTATGTCTGACCACCTTAACTTGGTAAAATTTTTATGAAATTCATTTTTTTTGTTGTAATCCTATAGTATACAAAGCATAGAATGTGACACATGTTTTGGATTCAAAAAATGTGATACCGTTTGAAAGATATATATATTTTTCAATTAGATTATCAATCAGGACTTTAGTCATAATTCAAATAAAAAATGAATAATAATTATTTATTAAATTCAAAGTAAAGAATAATTTATATTGGTGGAAAGCTGAGAATCTCCTTTAAAAACCCTTTTCATTTCATCAAATTTGGGTAAAAAAAATTCGTCAACCACATGGGCCATCATATCACTTACATATCGCCACTTTTTGGCGCATCATGATCTTGCACATACCCACACCTTGAGGCAAAATGACCTATCTTATTGCAAGAAAAATATTTAAGAGGAAATTTCCCTTTATACTTACCTTCTCCTTTGGCTACCCTCTTGACAAGAAGTGCTTCAATCTTATCTAGTTTTTTCTCTTCTTCTTCAATCTCTGTCATTTCCTACTCATACTTGGACATTTTTCTAGAAGAAATTTCTCCCGGATCATATTTCTTATCTTTTCTAGATAAAGTGGCTTTGAATGCAAATTATATCTTAGGAAGAGATTCACCAAACTCACTTAACTCAAAAGAAGAAATCTTACCAATCAACATGTTGCTAGTAACATTTGTCATAATTTAGATCTCCTCAATAGTAGCAGCTTTATGTATGTATGTAGAAGGAAGAGATCTAAGCACTTTAGCAACAATCTTCGATTCTTCCAATGTTCCACCAGCACATCTAATACTACACACAATTTCATTCACTCTCTGCATAAAAGAAGTGATGTTTTCATCTTCACCAATTCTCAATGTTTCATATTTCCCTTTCAGGCTTTGCAGCTTAGTAATCTTCACATGAGTATCACCTTCATACAAGGTTTCCAACATTTTCCAAATCTCATAAGCAGTCTTTAGCTCCATTCCATTTGTCATTTCAGAATCAGTTAGAGCACTAAAAAATGCTTCATTAGCCCTGATATTGTATTTAGCTTCCTTGATTTCACTTGTAGTAGAAGGACCATTCTATGGGATTATATATATATTCTTTGTAATTGTCTAGTAAGGTTCACCAATGCATCTTAGATGACAATCCATTCGATTCTTCCATAGAGAATAATTTGTTCCATAAAATCTCAGACTATCCTTCTTATATGTTTCCATCTTAGATCACCTCAAGCAATCAAGCTTCTCCAAAGGAACCTCCTTTGATATCAATTGTTGGAAACACAAGGGCATACAACTAAGAGGGGGGTTGAATCAGTTGTCATGGAAATTATACTTATTAAACTTATTCACAGATCTAATAAATAAACATGAAAGCATAAACCATCACCACATCAAAAAAACACATAACACCAAGACTTTTGCGTGGAAACCCTGTTAAGGGAAAAACCACAGTGGAGGTTAATCCACAAGATTATAATCTATTAAAAGTATTACAAATGGGGAATGCACATGCATTCAAGAACATTTCGTAGAGCTCACTTCTCAAATACAAAAAGGCTTACTGCCCAAAGGAAGACACACTGTCTTACAGTCACATTCAAATTACATCCATTTGAGAGATTTTGAACTGAGAAAATAACATTTGCTAATGCATGATTACAATTCCAGCTAAGCACATGAAAAAAATTTCTTCTACTCACTCTTCTTCACACTTTACTTCTGCCTTTGAAATATTAGAACATTATTCACAGATAGAACTCACACATCTTTCTTCTTGCATCTCACATCATACTTTAAATGGTATAAAAAATCAGTCATATATATCCGCAATTAGGGATAAAATCAACTACATGTTGGCCCAAACAAAATATAAAATGTGTACAAACTATCAGCCCAAATTAATAAACAATTTATCAATGCGAATAAAATAGAATCGGATAGAAAAAAGTAGGGACCCAAAACAACATGTATCGAACATGAAACACCTTAAAAATTAGCCTCAAAGATCCACATCACATTGTAATCACCCTGTCGGCCATGAACATGAAAAAATGAACACTCAGAAGAAAATCACCAATCACGAGCACAAAAATCAATGCAAACCAACAACACAGATAGAGCATGATCTAGAAACATCCACAAGCATCATAAATCACCACATAAGCATTCACAACAACTCATATTACTAGAATCACATCATCTTCTTTCAAGAACACCAACTACAACAAAAAAACAACTATCATAACAAAAATACTGATAAATTGATCAAATCTTCATGTGAACCTTTGAAACTTTCAGTGGATAAACTAGATATACTAGACAAAAAACCCTTTAATCCGCAACTCTTTATCATCAATATACTGAACTTCACTACATCACCAACAACTTGTAACTTATTTTATTACAATTTTCTCAATATCCTCGACATATACAACCTTAAAGACATTAATTCCAATAGTGTTGAAATCAATGACAACCACATATCAACAATATCCAACAATCTCCAACACAGGGATCAAAGGATGGTGATGAGATATATGAATGGTGGATGGTGTGAATGATTAAACTCTTAAGAATCTTGAAGGGACACTAGACTTTAGGACTTTTGGATTTGGATTTGGATAATGAACTCATAAACCCCAAGAGGTTGGATGTATATCTTGGTATAAATTTGTTCATAGGGATTAACAATTTAACTAAGCACATGAAGAAGGATTCATTTACACATTCTTAGTCAAACAAGATGATTTTTTATTTGATTTAAAGGATTCTCAAAAGTCTAGAATGATTTTATTTTTCCAAGATTCGAAGAGTTGTTTGGTGGGATGAGATTTGATTGATGTTTTAAGGGATGGATGAGAATGTTGATTTTGATCCTAGATTAGACCTAGATATAACTCCTTTCTGCAAGACCTCGGTATTGAAGAACATGCTTGTACTTCCTATGTGACAAATGCAAATTTTTAAAAGAGACTTGGATTTTGACTGTAATAAAATTTGTACAAGTTAGGATTTTTCTTTGAAGCTTTCTTGTAAAAATCATAGATCAACCTTTCCCTAACTTCGTGAAGTCTTGAAAGAGGTTTCTCAGAAGCTTTTGGACTAAGGAACTTGTGACGACTTGGTTTGGGAATTTTGACTTTTCGAGAAATCATGGGATCAAGCACATGTGAAGCTCAATTGTCTATTATCTTGCTTAGATTGATTCTTTTCACCACAAACACTTTCTTGATTGTGTTTCAAATTGAATGTCTAATGTCCTAATTTCTTTTCATCCCATAAGTTCTATTATGTGGAAATAAAGGCAATAGTTTCCTAATGTTGACTTTAGTAAGAGAAAATTGTGATATAAATCCAAATACTTAGAAGCCTCTAAGGATGAAATCCCTAGGGCAAGCAAGAGAACTTAGATTCATCAAAGTTATTTGTTCTTCCTAAAGGGTTTGAAATTTTGAGGATTTGGTGAATGTTTGTTTTCAAGTATTTTAGATCGAAGCAAAGTGTTTTAATTCCAAAGTGATGCACAACCCTAGGGTAAAATTAGACAATATTCATTGAGTTCCCACTTGGATAAATCCAGCTACGCCTACTCTTAGCGAATGATTAGATATTGACCAAACTCACTCCCCTCCACAACACACACTTCTCAGGTCAACCAAGCATCAATACCCATGAAACTCCCATGGCATAATTCTCATCTCTACTAAGAGCCGTAAAAATGTGGGACAACTTCAGAATGACCGTTCTTGCACCAACAAATAGATTTAAGGATTTTGGTCTTCTAAACAAAAGGTTCTAGTATAGGCATTCCATTCATGGGGGATCATCCATATGACAAGAGACCATTTCTTCCCTTCTTGTTGGAAAAATCCTCATGATAATTGAACTTTCCTCAAGTACCCACACTTATATACCATTTGGAAGTCGCTTGGATTTAGCGTGTTCCTGGTTGGGTCATTCTCTGGAGTGATTACTTTTTCCCACCAAGGAGGCCCTCTAAGGATAAAAAAACATGAGCAAGCACATCCATAGTTTGATCGATCGTTGTTGAGAAACAAAGAGAGAACACTCACGATATACTTCACTCACACTAACAAGATTTTATTCAATTTTAAGAATCCAAATTGAAGTGTGGAGGTAATCACTTATACAACTTAATATCACAAAAAATCCTTTTGATTCTCAAGATTTCCATGAGGCATGAGAGAAGCGCATATGTCTTTTAAAATGATATTACTTTGGATAAGGGATTACAAAACATAAAAGGAACATGTTCATTTTAATCCTTCAAAAGCAATAATATGAGATATTTTTAAGCACGAACTTTGAAGTGTGAGATTTGTTTGTTCAATTGTTAAGTCCAAAACAAAATCTAATAAAATTCCTATGGTTCTTTTTAATCCCTTTGTTTTTTTCTTTTTAAGCCCAAACAAAAATTATGGAGTCCTAAAAAGCATGAAGATGACAAAGTCCTTAGAAAAGAGATTATAATTTCTCCCCAAAGTGATTAAAAATGCTTGATACACTGAAATGATGATGCCATAGAAAATTCCTTGTCTTTGTTTCCTCCCTTCACTTTTGATCAAGCTAATCTATAAAAATTGGTTAATACTACAGAAACAAAGGCCAAAAACTAGTTAGAAGTCAAAAGCAATCAAAATAAAGAAACACATGTTGAAATTAATTTGAAAACTACCTTTTACCCAACTCCAATGGTGCATTCTACGATGGTGGCATAGTTTAAGGAAGTCAACATCACTATATAGCGTTGTTGGGACTGATAGTGGCAGACTGTGCATAAACCAATGAGTGCAAATGCGGTGCTATTTTGACTAGCAGCGTAGTTTGGTGTTTGGATGGTTGGCATCACAATTTGGAATTCAAATTTCTTGGAGGGAATGAATCAACATCGTGGTTTGGAGTTTTTCAGCGTCGCTATATGGCGTCGTTGGACTGATAGTGGCAGAGTTTCACCGTCAATGGTGCATTTTTCCTATAGACACAAAACCTTAAAAAATATGACAGAATTTCTCAAAAAAATGTGTTAGATTCTTCAAATTTTCCCTCCTAGTGCCAAAATGTGAATGGTGATCCTAGACCTACACAAACACACAATTTTTCCAATATGCAAGTTAGAAACAACATTCCCCATGAAATCCATTTGAAACATTAAAATAAGAAATAATATGAAGAACACAATAAAAGAAGCTATTAAATTCTATTTAAATGATCAAACTCTCAATTACATGGGGGAATTTTTGTCATTTTGATATGGAAAATGGCCCTTTTCTAATTCCTTGCAAGCTTGATGATCAATGGTGAAGATTTGATGCTCCTTGGTGAAATTTCTCCATAACCTAGCTATGACAATATGAAAAATGGATGAAAATAGATAAAGAGGGATGGAGATTAATAAAAACTTGAAGATAGTAATGTTGCATGAAGTTGTGGATCAGATGCCTAAGATTGTGGATCCAAAATCCAAATGAGATTCTTCTATTTATACAATAAAATGATGGAGAAAGAAGCAAAAGGAATGAATGTGGGAGTAAAAATGAGCCAATGGCAAGGTGCCACTTGTCAACATGCTACTGGAGGAGGAATGAGCACATTTTGATGAATGTGCAAATAAATGTAGTTAGGTGGATATTTGAAATTGATGAAATGACAAGTTGGAGGGAAAAATAAATGGAGTTAATGCCACTTGGCTCAAGGAAAAGGACAAGTAAGAGGCTTTTAATGCCTTGTTGGATGTACATGCCCTTTTGGAGGGATTTTTAAAATTGAAGAATATTCCCTCCTTGATGCCATGTTGAGAGAAAATAGGAGATTTAATAAATCAAATAAAATGATTTACTTCTACAAGTTGCAAAAGCTAGAGGATTTCAGCCATTAAGATTAAGATTAATCAGGATTGATTAATTTAAAAGGAGATTAGCTGATGTGACAATTTGATTTAGATTTTTGGATTTATTTAAATCAAAGTTGAGAGCAATTTATGAATTTAGAATTAATTAAATAAATTTTAATTTAATTAATTAAAGAGAATGGTGTTAGTTTTAAATCAAATAAAGATAAATTTATTTAATTTAAATGAGATGACTTCAGAGATTAATTGAATAAAATGAATTATTTAATTAAAAGAGGGACTATACGATTGACTAAAAAAATGGTTTATTTAATTAATAGAAGATGATGACTTAATCAGATAAATTTGATTTATTTAATCAAGAGATGAAATATGAGGAATTTAATTAAATAAAAATTATTTAATTAAATGAATAACAAAGGAGATGATTCAGGATGAATTGGTGTTAGTAAAATCAGGATCAAGTATATGGGATCAATCTGTATATTTTCCATGTCTACAAATTAATTCATCAAGTTTCATCTTTTAATTAAATAAATCAACTTTATTTGATTAAATCATCATCTTCTTTTAATTAAACAAATCATTTTATTTAATTAATCCTAATATTTCCTCTTTGATTAAATAAATCAATTTTATTTAATCCTAATGTTCCTCTTTTAATTAAATAATTAATTTTATTTGGTTAAATCATATTCCCTCTTTTGATTAAATAAATCTCCCTTATTTGATTAAATCTAACATCACCCCTATAAATTAAATAAATCAAATTTATTTAATTAAATCTAATGTCCACTATTCCTCTTATTTGATTTAAATAAATACAAAAACCTAAGTCAAATTTCAAAACAACTAATCTCCATCTAAGTTAATTAAATCCTAATTAACTTGAAATATAATCCATCAAATCCTCTAGATTTTGCAACTTACACATGTAAATCAATTTAATTGATTTATAATTCTCCTATTTTCATTCAAAAGGGCATCTCATGGGAATATTCCTCCAATTTGAAATCTCCCTCCCAAAAGGACTAGTCCTCCAACATGACATTTAAGTCTCTTACAAGTCCTTTTTCTTGAGCCAAGTGGCATTAACTCCTCTTCCACATCTTCCTCCACAAGCCACCTTTCAAATTTCAAATTTCCACCTAGTTGTATTTATTTGCACATTGATCATAATGTGCTCCACCTCTCTTCAATAGAATTTTGATAAGTGGCACAATTCCATCGGGTCAATTTTAATCCCACACTCTCCCTATTTCTCATTTCTCCATCCTTCTTTCCTATAAATAGAGAGCTTCTATATTGATTTAGGATCCACATCTTTAGGAAAAGTCATTATCCCCAAATTTCATGTAAGTTCATCCATTGTTAATCAAGGTTTTCGTAGCATTTTAGCAATCTTAGCTAGGTTATGGTAAAATTTTCATCAAGGAGCACAATCATCAACAATCTTCATCAATTATTTGTAAGGAATTGGGAAAGGGATTCTTTCCATATCAAAGAAGCACCAATTCCCCCATGGGATGCTGGTTTGAATTTTTTGAATAAGATTTAATAGCTTTCATTTGATTAATTTCAATTTGTTTCTTGTTCTTTGCATTTGAAGCAATTGCATGGGGGTGATTGTTTTAGACTTGTTTAATAACTAACATTATTTTGTTTGATCATGTTGGAGCAAGTCTAAATCAACCATTCACAATTATAAATGCATGAATTAACTATTAAATGCCTAGATAATTGCATGCCTATTAATGAGATATGGTCCCATTAAATACTAATTTCTAGAATTCCACCTAGGAAACTTACTAAGTAAACTTATTAATGATGTGAATAGGTCCAACTAGTATCTAGTTAGGAAATAATCCCATTCACACTAACACCCCCCCATAAGTACAACATGGGAGTGTAGTTATGATGAAAATTATGCAATGATGATGGGTCCTGGCTATGAGACCATGTTAGGTACCCATGTACAAATGATAATGCAATCTCTTACAAACAGAGAAAAGGAGAAAACCTCATGTGACAAAACACCTCCCCAAAAAAGAGATATAATGCAAAATGATAATCATGTACAAGTAATGGAAGTGATGCATGGAGGTCTAGACATTAATACCCCCCAAGAGCTACATCCATCATAAAAATACAATAATCAATAGCCCCCCCATAGGAGGAAAATAGAGAGACTATATAGATCCACCACAATGTGTAATCACCTACAGAAATGGTAAGTTCCTGAAGATAAAACATGATCCAAAGTTGACAAACAACTTGTATCCCTTTCGGAAGGAACATAAACAGGTACAAATGCAGGGATGCTTCCCATTCTAGATAGGAATTGAAGGAAGGAAGAATGAATGATAATGATGATGTCTCTAAGAACTATTCATGTGTCTCCTTGCCCAAGGAAGATGAAGATGCCACAATAAAATCAGGTACATGCCCAATCAATGAAGAAGGTGACAAAATAGGACTATGTAGAAACTGATGTTGAACAAGATCCAAAGAAAATGCAATGATCCCTCCATTGAAGGAATAGATGGAGACTAGATTTCCCCCCCAAAATGAAGTGTCCTCAAAACTAGTGAAAGAAGTCTAAGGAAAATTGAATGGTAGATGTGGAAGAAACTCCAACTCCATAATGAAGTGAGAGGGAAGAAGCCTCATATATGAAATCTTTGAAGAGGAATCAGGTGCCTCCAAGGATGTCTCACCAAGATCTAGATCCATAAGAAAGGTCAAAAAAATGGAATGTGGAGACTCAAGAAAACTCTCCAAAGTAGAATCTACATAGAGGAGAGATATCCCCTCAAAATTTCATCCAAACATGTAGAAGTAGCCAAGTCAGCAATACCTAAAACAAATCCATCATGTGTATCTAAGTCTAGAAAACTAAATGTGTCCTAATGAATAGGAATGATGGAAGCCTCAATCAATGACTCTGGACAAGGAATCGCTGAAGGTGAAGGTAAACAAACTATCTTTGATGGAGAAGAAGAGTTTGTAGAACCCTTGACATCCTCATCTGAAGATTCAAAGCATTCCAAATCTATAAGCTCTTGTATAGAAATATTTGTAAGGAAACTCAGGTGCGGAAACAACTTCCTACACTAATCTCTTAAGGAAAGTATGGTGCAAATTCATTTTAAACCCTTACAATTTCAGATTCGTTAATCTACTTAACAAAGATATTGCAGCAATATACCATACATACAGAAAATGAGAATGACACAATGATTTACCCTGGGGAAAACCTTTCGGTAAAAAACCCCAGCACTCCAAAACCTGCACAATGTATTATCTTCAACACAACGGTTACAACACACTTGCAATGCAAGTTCTTTCAGGAGATTTCCAACTCTTGAAGACAAAATGCGGCAGCATCAAAACGTTCCAACAATACACTCACATCACAAATCTTCGCAACCCTAAAAAACGCTTATATCATGCGCTTCCCTTTTAGGGAAACTTCCGAAGATAACTGTATTAGGGTTTTACCATTCTCCGAGAAAATAGGAACCCTATCGTGGAAGAGTGTACAGTACTCAACTTTATCAGTTGCCACATGTCTTCACCTATCATTGAATCTTCCAGACATAGCTCTTACGTGTCATAGGAATCCGTCATAACCGTTTCAGCCATGATCTCCTTACACACAATTCAAGATGCCGACACATTAAGTGGAGTGACACATCAACATGCAAACTAGACATGTACACTCACACTTAATTACATTATTTGCAAGAAATACATTTTACAAAACAAATAATAACAATAGGAATTATCCAAGGTTGAGACACCTTATTCCTAACAATATCAACACAAGGTATCATGTCTGAAGAATGAAGAGGCATATGACATTTTGAATCATGATCATCGGGGAATAATGGAGTATCAATATCTCCACATATCTCCCAAATATTAGTCCAAAGAATATGAGGAAAATCATAATGATCAATAGCTTTCAAAACATCACCAACAACATGAATAACAATGACGTCTAAGACATCATATCTGCTGCAACTATAAGAAAATTTATGAATACCCTAACCAAAATGGGGAACTAAACCATAAAAATGTGGCAAAAATGCATGTGATTGGATATGGTGAATGACATGTCATCTCTCCATTGTTTATATAGTTTCCCTTTTGCAACATAATCAGTGTAGGATGATATGAAAAACCCATAACAAACTATGATATATCTCCAATATTACAAAGACATGGCCTTCAACATCAAATAGAAACTTCCATATATGATGTGCCGGTAAAAATAAACCCTCCAATTCAAACAAAACTTTCCCAAATTGCAGTATGTCTAGGTTATCAAGAAAATTCCAAAAATTGCAAAAAATTAATAGAGAATACCTAGGGCTGAATATGAAAAAGGTGGGTTGACAGAATGATAGAGCTTTGAATCACCTTTACAATGTCGCTATAATCTCCAAAATCCAACAAAATGGTGAAAAGATACAAGCTTAGGAGTCCAAATGGAAGCTCTAAATTCAAATAGCTATATTTCATTCCTATAGAAAAATCTAGAAAAATACTTTGCATGGCTGCGAAGTACATAGAATCAACTTTTCGGTGATATCTTGTTTGTGGCAATATGATATCTTGGCGAAAAGTTATGCTTCATAGAAAAAAACTACCCAATATGGGAGTGCAGGCTAAATAGGTACAAAATTCAAACACCTAGGGAAAAAAAATCGGCCCCTGGGCACCAATGTGTCCTTAGGGATAATTACTACAAAAATAAATTGTGCACCATAGTGATGACAACAGGGCTGAGATTGGGCCGATATTGGGTAGCGCCACTCAGAGGTGGCGGAGCAACAAGAAAGAAGCATGTGGTGTTGTGATGTGACCTTGGTGCAAATGGAGGATCTCCAACAGTGAGTGGAAAACCTGATGGACTGTGGAACTTCAGCAGCTGGATGGAAATTATTCAATGGGGAAGAAAATCAGATGAAGTACATGCTGTCAAAGTCTGTGAATTCGAACAGGGGTATGCTACAAAATCTGCAAAAACTCTAACAAACGAATGAATACTACTTCCAGACGCCTGCAACCTACAAGCTAATCGGATCAATGGAGACAACGAAGGATTTTTTGATATTGTCAATGACAATCAAAAAATCATATATATATAGTTGAAATCTTCAAATCGCATGAAGATGACATCATATATTTAAATAAAATCCACTTGAAATAAAGTTGATCACCATTTAATATTCCTGCGGAATATTAAATATTTTTCACCAAAAAAAGATATGTCCACCGAAATTTAAATATTTGTCACTAAAGAAATGTTGAACTTGGTCAAATGATAATCTATGTTGAATTAATTGAGAATGATTTACAAATGTACAAGAGCCTTCCTTATATACGAAAGGAGATAGGTAGTTGGATAATTACCCTGGTTACAATCATTAAATTCCTAATACATAATTATAAATGCATGAGTTAAATATTAAATGTCTAGATAACTACATGCTACTAATGAGATATGGTCCCATTAAATACTAGTTTATAAAATTCCACCTAGGAAACTAACTCCTAAGTAAACTTATTAATGATGTGAATAGTTCCAACTAATATCTAGCTAGGAAATAATCCCATTCACACTAACACCCCCCCATAAGTGCAACTTGGGAGTGTATTTATGATGCAAATGATGCAATGATGATGGGTCTTGGCTATGAGCCAATGTTAGGTACCCATGTACAAATGATAATGCAATCTCTTAAAAATGGAGAAAAGGAGAAAACATCATGGGAAAAAAATCCTCCACAGAAAAGAGATATAATGCAAAATGCTAATCATGTACAAGTAATGGAAGTGATGTATGGAGGTCTCAACATCAATACTAGTTGCCTAGGGCAGCATAGTCCCCCTATTTTACATCCAAAATTGAATATGTAAGAGTCCAAATTTTATGATTTGAATTTTCAAAGTTGAATGTCAGTTATCATGATTTAATTTTTGAGAAATCAGAATAATTTAATATAAATAGCTAGTCATTGCATTATTTGAAAATAATCAGGAAAGTTGGAGAATTTATGATCAAGCATTATCAAGAGCACTATCAAGAAAGTCAAGAGAAATCAAGAGTAGATTTATTGCAGCAATTAAATATCAAAGCATCATGTCAAAGTATATCTGATTTTGTATATTTCATGTTATCATAGTGCTTGTGATATCTAACCCTTGTAGGTCTTCAAGGAAATCAAGAAAACAAAATTCAAGCCTTGAGGAGATTTGTATGAGTTCAATTCTTCAAGGAAGATATTTTTGGGTGGTGAGTTTCAATACATTGTTGATTCATCATTCATTTATCGTTTAGCCTATATCCCTTAAAAATATAGGTTCTCTTTCATTGATATTTCTATTGTGGAGGTGGAAACATCAACATGAGGTTTGACCAAGGCAAGCCCCTATATGACACAACCCTTCCTCACTAATTGAATGCACAGGTTTTAGATTTGAAGAAAATTGGGAGAAGTTTGAAGTTTAACTTTTCATTATTACATTCAAACCCTACACCTTGACAACATACAAAAACTCAGTTATCTCGGCACTTGACGAAGATCTGTAGTGCGAAAATCGGGGAAAGAGAACTTTGAGCTAGCTTCAAAGTGTTGGAATTTTATAAATGTTGGAATCTTGAGTTGATTGTGAGTTTCTTGTGAGTTTCTTGTGAGTTGGTTGTGAGTTTCTTGTGAGTTCCTTGGTTTTTTTTAGTTGATGTCAAACCCTTGTATAAAGAGATTGTTGGAATGCTATTTTTATTGATAATGTGTTTGAAATTATTGGTATTGATGTCAATACTTCTTGGTGTTGTCATTGATGTCCTACTTTAGTATAGTTGTAGAAGTTGTTGGCCTGACCTGTGTTTAGGGAGAATTGTTGTAGGTTGAAAGTGTTGCATGTTTCAAAAAATTTAGATGTGTTTCAAAGATGTTAGTAATGTTGTTGATGAAATTGGCTCACTTGATTTCCAAGTGATTTAGAGAAAATTTGAATAAAAGAGAATTAAGTGTGACAAAGTGATGTTCAATGTTTTTCTCCACATTTCTTCATGATTAAAGATATTTTTATGTGGTTTGGATGTGATGATCAGAGGTGTTCAAAGGTGTCATATCTAGATTTTTAGGTGGTTGATCATACTACTATGGAAGATGTGTTTGACAGTATGTCTATTTGGTGAAATAGGGTGTTTGGGAGAAATGAGATTGCTCCACATTTCTCCATACTCAAGGTTCTAGTGTTGCAGATCTGGGAATATTCTTATATTATTTATCTACATTCCCTTGAATTTTTAGGTGCTAAGTTGTTCCACAAATTTTTCTTGTATGTTGGATGTTTATTCTAGTATGTCTAGTTGCACATAATGAATGTGTTCTTGAGTTTCAGGTGGTTGTAGTAGTTGTGCGAAACTTTTTGATGATGTTGGAATATTCTAAGATGTTGTATGGATATTGTGGAGTGTTGTTGTGTGGTCCATGGAATATTTCCTAACCAGGAAAGGTGAGTTTGTTGTTTCTTGTTAGTGTGATTTCAAGTTTGGTCGACCTTGTGTGCTAGTGCCAATTATGGAGGATAATTTTTGTTTGAGGAAGTTTTGAGAAGTTTTGTTTTGTAGATTTGGGTCCTAGTTAAGTAGTGGTGTGGTATACCTTCACTTTTTTCCTTGATGGAATTTTTTGGTGTCGACCTATATGATGTTATAAGATTGAAGTGTATATGTTTCCTTAAAGTCAACCTAATTGAGATTATTTTAGGTTGTGGAGGGTATAGATGCAAGGAGAATTGTTGTATCGATTAGGCACAAAGTATTTGATGTAAAATATGTGAATGCGATCAAGTGTGATGATCAAAGTGAGAGGTTTAATGCCTACGAATTGTAGATGCGGTGAGCACAAGGTGTCTACATTTCAGTCTCTTTGATGAGTTGTATGTGCTTAAGTGGAACTATACCTTCGGCATATGATAAATAAATTGTTAGTAATTCAAATTGGCAGTGAGCCACTCCTTCCTCTATTCTTCTTTCTTGTTGATAGTGAGTCCTTTGATAGTGCGCCTTATTGTATTTGGTATTACAATTCATATATTAGTGAGCTAATCCTCACCGTGGTTTTTCCTTCTTGATTTTTCCACATAGATCTATTGTTCTTATGTGTTTAGATGTGTTTGCATTATTGTTTCATATGTTTACTTTTTGCTAATGCATGATAAGGGTTTAAGGATGAATGTAGATCTAAATGTTAATAAGGGTTTTTTATGTTTTAAATCATAAAACTGATTCACCCCCCTCTCAATTGTCATGTGCATCTAACAATTGGTATCAAAGTTGTGGTTCCTAAGAAGAATCTTAATCACTTGAGGTAGATACAGATGGAACAAATTTTACCTACTAAAAATGTATGATGGATTCCTTTATGGTTTCTCTTAGATTTGGTGTTTTTCGGTCTATTGAAAAGGGTTCTACTATGCCTACAAATGGTCTGACAAGTGATGATGAGATCAAGGATTATGAAAGTAATGGAAAAGAAAGGAATGCAATCCTAAGTAGTCTTTCTGATTCAGAACTTGGAAAGGTGATAAGTCTGAAGTCTGCTAAAGAGATTTAGACAAATCTATAAGGTATCTATGAAGGAGATAATAAGGTCAAACAAGTGAAGATGTATAAATACAAAGCCAAATTTTAAACACTAAGGATATCTGAAGATGAAGCTATTAATACCTATATTCTCAAAGTTGATGAAGCTGTCAATGCCATCAATTATCTTAGTGGAAAGCTACCTGAAAGTGAATTTGTGAAAAAATTATTAAGAACTCTACCTAAAGCTTATAGTTCTAAAGTTTCTATTATTAAGGAAGTTCATAATTTGGATAATTATTCTAGAGATCAGATGTTTGGTAATTTAACCTCTTTTGAAATGAGAGAGATTGGTCAAGATACTACAAATAAAGAAACTACTTTTAAAGTCTACAAAGTGGAAAAGGATGATGGATTAGATCTAGATGAGCTTGATGAGGTGGAGAAAACTTTGTGAGAATATTGAAAAAGGGTATTGGAAAATACATAGGTAAGCTACCTTTCAAATGTTTCAATTATGGAAAGATTGGTCATTATGCATCTAAATGTCTAATCAAAGTTACTAATGACAAACAAAAGGATCATAAGTGTAAATTTGTCAGAAAGAGTTATTATGTTGAAAAGGATAATGATGTATCTAATGATGAAGAACTAGATTATCCAAATGAAGGAAGCAATGAATACTTGTTCATAGATTTAAATGTTGGAACTAATTCCACTAATCTTGAAAGATGTGTGAAGGAAATTGCTTCAAAAATAGGTCATAACATTGAAGTAACTATGTTGATTATTTTTATGCTAGAGAAGAGAATAATTACTAGATAATTGACAGTGGATGCTTAAATCATATGATAGGTGATAAGAGTAAGTATGTTAAGCTTGAAAAGTATGATGCGCCATCTTATTAAGTTTGGTGATGATACATCTGCTAAGATCTATGGAAAAGGTTCAATTAGTTTTGATGGAAAGCATAATACAGATGATGTTATTTATGCCAAGGGTCTCCAACATAATCTTTTAAGTGTAGGAAAAATGTGTAGCAAAGGATATAATCTTGTATTTTAGAATGGTGGTTGTGAAATCAGAAAATGAAGCTTTGGTACTCTGGTTGTTGTTGGAACAAGCATAGGAGGTAATATCTATTAACTCAAAGGTAGTGGTGAAAAGTGTTTTATGTCTCAAACTAATGAAAATTGGATATGGCATAGAAGAATGGGTCACATTAATTTTGATAGCCTAGTGAGGATAAGTTGTACTAATGTTGTGAGAGACATTCCAAATATTAGAAAGTGTATCAATTAAATCTACAAAGAATGTCAAGCTGAAAAGAAAAAAAAGACAAGATTCAAGACAAAAATATATTCTACCACAGATCCCTTCGAGTTGGTGCATACAAATATATGTGGACCTACTAGAATTAAAATCTCATGTGGTGACAAGTATTTCATGTTATTAATTGATGTTTATTATAGAATAGCATGGGTTATATTTCTTAAAGAAAAATTAGAATCTCTAGACAAGTTGAAAGGATCTAAGGCTATGGTTGAGAATGAAATGAATCTAAAAAATTGAATTTTTGAGATCTGATAGAGGTGATGAGTTTACTTCAAATGACTAACAATTTTTGTGAAGATCATGGAATTAAAAGAAATTTATCAACCCCTATAACTCCTCAGTAGAATGGAGTTGTGGAAAGGAAAAATAGAACAATTTAGGAAGTGGATAGGACAATGATGAAGGACGATAATATTTTGGATGTCTATTGGAGATAAGCAATTTATATTATAGTCAAGATTCTTAACAGAGTCCATGTAAGAGAAAATAGTTCAAAGACTTCCTATGAGTTATGCTATGGTAAACCTCCTACTATTAAATATTTCAAAGTTTTTGGAAGAAAGTGTTATATTAGAATAGATGAAGAAAACTTAGGAAAGTTTGATGTAAGATTTGATGAAGGAATATTCCTTGGATACTCTACAAGAAGCAAGGCCTACTAGTGTTACAATAAATTTTTGAAGGATATTATTGAAATTGCAAGTGTTAAAGTGGATGAAGAATCACATCAAATTTCAGTACTGATAAAAGGATATGAATTCAATGAATCCCCTTGCAATGAAGAAGAAAAGGATAAATATAAAGGAAAAGAGTTGAAAGGTGAAGAGGAGGGAGCTCTCAAAAAGAATCCTAAGGCTCCCAAGTATGTGTAGCAGAATCATTCAGAATATCATATCTTTCGAGATAATAGAAAATGTGTGCTAACAAGGAGAGAAATTGCTATGATAGAGGAACACGAAAATTTATGTTTACTTTCAGAGGTAGAACCAAAAAAAATGACTGAGGCATGCAAATATGGGAAAGAAGGAAGAGTTAGAATAGATAGAGAAGAATTTGATTTGGGAATTGGTCCCAAAACCAACAAACAAGTTCATGTGACAGGTACTAAGTGGGTATTCTAGAACAAGTTGAATGATGATGAAACATTTGTCAGGAACAAGGCTAGACTTGTGTGTAAGGGTTACTCGCAAGTTGAAGGTATAGACTTTGAGGAATATTTTTCTCAGAATGGAAGCTATCAAGATTTTTCTATCTTTTTCAGCACATAAAGATTTAAAATTATGTCAGATGGATGTGAAGTCTGCATTCTTGAATGGTGAATTGGAAGAATAGGTATACATTGAACAACAAGAAGGTTTTCAGTTTTCAGAAAATACAAATATGGTCTACATATTGAAGAAATCATTGTATGGACTGAAGCAAACTCCCAGAGCTTGGTATGCAAGGTTATAAAAAAGGTACTACACATACAAATTTGTATTTCAATGTTGAAGGACAATAAATATTAATTTTTCTAGTATATTTTGATGACATAATATTCAAAGGAAATGAAGATATGGGATAATAAATATTAATTGTGGTGGTATATGTTGATGATGCAATCTTCTTGAAGAAAATGAGGGTATGTGCAAAATGTTTGCAGAGGAAATGTAGAAAGGATTTGAGATGTAAATGTGTGGGAAGATGAATTTCTTCCTTGGTTTGTAGATCAGTCAATCAAAGAAAGGTATATTCATATCACAATCTAAGTATGTTAAGGAAATGTTGAAAATGTATGGAATGGATGACTCTAAACTAGTATGTACTCCTACGGTTACTAGTTGTAAGTTGAGAAATAATGATGAATCTCCTAAGACATATGAAAGTAATTATAGATCAATGATTGGTGGACTATTATACCTTAGTGTTGGGTATGTGCAGGATCATGATGGGCCAAAAAGTGGTGATATGTAAGTGATATGATGACCCATGTGATTGATGACTTTTTTTTATCCAAAACTGATGAAATGAAAAGGGTTTTTAAAGGATATTCTCAGCTTTCCACCAATATAAATTATGCTTTACTTTGAATTTAATAAATAATTATTATTCATTTTTTATTTGAATTACGAATAAAATCCTGATTGATAGGTTGATTGAAAAGCATCTATAGCTTTAAAGCAGCATCAAAAATTTTGAATCTGAAACATGCGACACATTTTATTCTTCGCATACTATAGGATTAAAAAAAAATTGAACTTCATGAAGTTTTGAACAAGTTAAGGTGGTCAGACATACAAGTTTTTATATTTTTTACAATTTTTAATAAAAAATCATAATTAATTATTTAATTGGAAAGAAATATGCATCACATTGGGACATGAGTCCTCTACTTATATCTAAAATATTATTAAAAAATATTATCATTTTATTGTGGTTAGGGTGGTTAGAGAGACACCTACTTATTTTTTCCATGAAATTTAAGTACTACTGCATTGAAATTTTAAATTTTCACCAAATAGATTTTTTTATTTTTAAATAAATCTAGTAGTTTAGAAACTACATTCAATTTTCTATAGATTCTATTCTTACATATTTTTGAAATAATATAGATAACTTATTCAAATTTTTACGTCAAGTTGCCTAACTCTGATTTTTGTGAATTTTATTGCCACTTAAGGACCTGCTTTTTCCATGATGATCTTGCACATACCCTGCTACTAGACCAGATATCATGAATTCAGTTTTTCTTTTGGCTAGATTTCAAGAATATCCCAAAGAATCTTGTGTTACAACAGTAAAGACGATATTCAGATATTTGAAGGGCACTCTAGATTATGGTTTATAGTATCCTAAGAATACTTAATTCTCTTTGAGTGTATGTATAGATGTAGATTGGGTTAGATGTGCAAATTCCATGAAAAGTATAAGTTTTGGTACTTTCTAAGAGTGTAGAATTATGTTTCGCTTCTATGGTAGGGAGATAGAATTTAACAAAATCCAACACACTCATTCAAGAACAAACCCTAGAGATCTCAACCTCAAGTATGTAAAGGAGAAAGAGATATTGCAATAGGGTTGTCCTAGGGTTTGATTGTAAACTAATGAGGGGTTCACCACTAATTTAGGGCTTGGAAAGAAAAATTTAATGTAAAATGTAATTTTTAACCCTAATATGATGCGGTCTTTCACTAAATAACCTAAAAATGCATGTAAAATAGAATAGAAAGATACAAGATGAAATGTGTGCACTTGGAAATCTAAAGACAACTAAATAGAGGTATGAATTATTAGAATTCCTTATTTTAAGGATTACTGGGACTCATACACCAGACTAGGTGATTTAGTCCCAGATCTAGGTTTTTGTATAAAAATTGGAATTTGGCAAATGAATATCTAAAACTATAAAAACTTGAAAAATTGACCTAAACTAGGACTCATACGCTAGAACTAGCTTATTAGTCAAGTTAGGGTTTTCTAAAGCTTCAATGTTTGAATTTGGTCTTCAAGGCCTGGTTTGGACTTCTTGATTAATTTCTGGATCTAAAACCCTAATTTGCAACCGACATAAGTCTTCCAAGTATCTCCAATATAAGGTGACAACTTTGAACACTTTAACAACTTTCTCCAAAATTTCTCTTAAATGTGTCTTCAACCTAAACCTATAAATCACACACTAAAGAGAGGAAAAAATGTTTTTTTGTTAGTGGGTAGGGGTTTTCCTAGGTCAAACCCCATTTTGGTAATCAAACCTTGAAATGAAATGAAATAGGAATGGAGAATGTTGAATGAACAAAATATGATGTTGCAACTCACCAAACCCTAGCAATAAAGTGTTGCAAACATGTATGTGAAGGCTCCAATGGATGTAGATCTTGAATCTTTCTTGAATGTGATAGATCTTGAATGAAATGATAGCTTGAATCATAAAACCCTACATCACAATTATTAGCTCCAAAACAAACATGATACATGAATACTTTGACATGATTCTTGATGCTTGAATAATGCTCTAAAATGCTTGATAATCTACCATTGAATCCTCTTGAATTCTCTTGTAAACACTTGAATGCTCTTGTGAACTCAAACTTGCTATATGAATTATCATTCAACTTGCTAGGTGTAAAATGAGTGAAAGAAACTTGTATTTATACTTAATTATGCAAAAATTCTCAAAATTACAACACTACAAGTTGACATCAGATTTAGGAGGATAAAATTCCACCAAGAATTTGAATTAATTTTTATTTTGGGCCACACGAGACTCATTCGCCCAAGGTGGTGTATGAGTCCCATTAGGCATAATTTATGGGACCAAATTCAAAAATGCTTAGAAAGTTGTAAAACCAGGATTAGGATCTAAAATCCTAAGTGGGACTCATATGTGCAAGGTGGTGTATGAGGCCCAAACCACCAAATCTATGCCACACAACCTAGAAACACATAAATTATGATTGGTTCTTGATTTTTGTCAAGATCATCCTTGAAAAGATGCATTAAATGAGGCTTGTGAATGTAAAATAAGGCCAAATAAAGCATAAATAAGCCCAATTATTAATGACAACCCTAGAAAAGTGTGAAAGTGAGTTACAACACTTTATAACACCCTAAATAAGGTATAATTAACTTTATTTAGTTTACAAGGGCCCAAGACATAATGTGAGTGTGTTAAACACATTACAACACTAAGTAAAGGAATCATTAAGATTAGTTTTATAAGGAGGGACCAAAAAATTGTGAAAATTTCACTGACGACATTTTTTGACACTAAATTTAGCCCCCACTTTAGTGAGAGGATAAACTTGCTTCAAACTCACACTAAAGTAGACAAACTAGCTTCAAGAGGGGTCCAAGTGCACTAATGTCAGTGAGATAGGATGAAAAAAATCAAGAGGGTTGATCAAGCCCCTAGGATCAAGATCTCATAGAAAACAACATAAGAACAAAGGAACACACATGGAAATGATATAAAGAGTCATAAAGTCACAAGAATACACCACCAATGATGAGGAGAAAAAAAAAGGGGGGTGGATCAAGCTTTGACCATTTTTCCATCGCGATGTGGATCAGATCTAGGTTGTTTGTTCAAAAGATGCATGCTCACTCTGAGGCAATGAAACTTTAAGTTGCTTACTAAGTGAGGATCTAAAAGAGGTGAGACACATACACACACAACTGGTATGCGCTCACACTCACGTGCGATTGGCTATGGGAAAGTAATGTCTCAGCTGGGATTCCTGAAAAACCATACCAAAATTATACCTTCTGATAACTTTGATTAGGTGCCACACAAAAATGATCTTCAAGCTTCATGAGGCAAGAAAAACTTTGTATTCTTGGATCTTATGAAAAATCAATAAACTTCAAGCTTCATGAGGCAAGAAAAGCTTCCTATTCTTGGAACTCGTGAACAAACAAGATGGCTCTACAGGCATGCAAAGTGTATTATGCAAGGTGGCCATATAACCGAAAATACAAATACAGCAATAAATAACATTCAAAGGAGTCTTGCTTAATTCATATGACGTCTTTAACTTAGGGAACATTGTGCCTAATGTCTCCAAGAGAGGCCCAATCAAAGAATAAGAGATTCACAACTTAGAGGATGCAGTGTGTCACATAAAACCACTAAGAGGAATATAATATGCTAAGATAGATCATGCTCTTGAAGGAAATCACACCCAATTTCATTCATAAATTGAAAGACACATCACATTAAGTAAGAAGACTACACCATGAAAAATACAAAAAAAGAAGAATGCCAATGTGTGCCCCCACTTTAAACAAATTTCTAAACACCATGTTGTGAGAAATTACTTTAAAGTAGAAAATGATAAGTGTTAACAATAAAGAGGACATGAGAGCTAACTTGGAAATCCCTATGCCAACTCATATGTTTCCAAATAAAGCTACATCATGAAAAGTGACAAAGAAAAGGGGTTTCCCCCAAAATAGAACTCCAAAAACACATGAGGGATCTATGGATTTTGGGTCAATATATTTCTTGCTACAATGTTTTAAGAGAGCTCAGAACTATCATCATTCCCCAAATACTCATAGAACTAGAATAATGATACAAATAGAGCTAAAATAACGAAAAAACCTTTCGGGTCAACATGGAAGAGACATAAATGTCTCGACACCTTGTGTCATCCTCAAAAGGAAAACACAAGCCAAAGAAGTAAACAAAAGTAAAGGAACAACTTTTGGGTCAACATGGAAGAGACATGGATGTCTCGACACCTTGTGTCATCCCATAAAGGAAAACACATGACAAATGAAAAAGAAATAAAGGAAAGCAAAGGATAAGATTTTGGGTCAACATGGAAGAGACATGAATGTCTCGACACCTTGCATCATCCCCCAAAGGAAAACACAAGACAAATGAAAAATAAATAAAGGAAAGCAAAGGAAAATATTTTCATTCAACATGGAAGAGACATGAATGTCTTGACGCCTTGCATCATCCCCAAAAGGAAAACACAAGAAAAATGAAAAAGAAATAAAGGAAAGCAAAGGAAAATATTTTGGGTCAACATGGAAGAGACATTAATGTCTCAACGCCTTGTGTCATCCCCAAAAGGAAAACACAAGACAAAGAAATAAAGAAAAGTAAAGGAAAAGTGAAAATGTGTACAACATAGAGAAGAATGGAGGTACAAATAGAGGAATGTCACAAAGAGAGAGAGACATACAACATCAAATAGAACATCACAGGGGACAACATCACACACATGCAATCACACCAAAGAAAATGAAAAAGAAGAAATAATGAAAATACTAGTAAGGCACATGTGAGTCAACCTAAAGTAGGTCGTTTGCATCCCAATCATGTTCATTGTATGCTGAAGGAAAACAACTAGCTAAAGGGTCAATAGAAAGTGTCAAACTAGGGCCAGTACCAAGTTCAACACTCTTCCTAGGAAGATTATCATTTAAGCTCATGGGAGAGGAAAATAATGTATTTAATTTATTATGCACCTCCTCATCAATTTTAGTAATCTCCTCATCATCATCTAAATTAATCACAACAGGAGGTCGAATGATAATGTCTAAAGAAGGATTTAACTCTTCTTATGGTTGCATTATAGGATATTTTTGTTTCAGGGAGGGGTATAATCATCATGCATTTCTTCAGTCGAGTTTGGATCTTGATTTTATTTGTTTATTTCTTCATGTACCTTTTGAGAAAGGGTACGACATCTACGCCTACACTCTCTAGCACCTCTATTTATTTTCATTCAGTTTTCAAGTTGCGTTTGTGTAGGAGCGGGTTGATCAAACATAGGTTTATTTTCTTCACCAAGTGGAGGAGTGAAAGGAACCATAGGAGGTTGTTCAACCACTTTCTCTTTATCTTTGTAAACTATTTTTATTCTAGGAGATGTGACAGGATTATTTTTGTTATCTCTTGGTCTTTTGTCAGAAGGAGGTGAAGGTTTTGTCTTAGGTTGGTCTTCATTATTTATAATTTATTTAGGTTCAATCATGGTTTTTTCATGGATTGTAGGCTTGGCGGTGGGTGGAGACATGTTCTAGAGGGATAATTCTATGATTTTCTTTGGCTTGAAATTTTGGTAAGACTTGAAAAATAAGTCTTCTCATTGCTTGATAGGTTCTATAGGCTCGGGCCAAAAGAAATCTAATGAAAATTTTCCACGGGAAGATAAAGGGTTGAAGCTACTATGATGGATAGCAGAAATTTCATTGTCAAAGGGAAAATTTAAGCATTTATGTACAACTGACGGGACTGCATTCATGGAACGAAGTCATGGATAGCCTAGCTTCACATGAAATTGGTCTAACTATGATATGATGGGGAATGAGATATCAAATGTTTTCAGTCCTATTTGCAAAGGTAAGGTGATCAATCCCATCACAGGGAAAGTGAAACCATTATGCATTTTGATCCATGCTTTCAGCTTATCATATATATCTTGATAAATTTCATTCAAAAGTAAGAATTCATCGGTGAACACATTCTCTCCACAGACGTAATCTATTAATATCCCATTAGTGGGCTTATAATAGATACGATCAACTATGTAAAGAGGACCATCAGGTGGATGTTTAAGAATATCTTTAGAGGAGAAAGAAATGTTAAGAGGCTTTTGAATTCGTCCCTTATGATGTTGAGTTTCGACCAATGCAACCAAACCATCGATAGGATTTTGTTGAAGTGTATCTATGTTCTCATCATCTGTGCCAACATTCATCACATCAGTCTTTGTAGTTTCACTAGCTTTGACAAATGAAATATTATGTTTCATCATGGGGTTGGTAAACATCTACAAATTTTGGTTAGGAGAGGCAACAAACTTATTTCCTTGATCATTAACACCTCCAACGAAAAGTCGACTAGAGTCAATGAGGTCTTGCACAAGATGTTTAAGTTTTGTATCATGCCCATTTTTTCGGTGATAATTGCAATAATCATTTGATCTAAAGTTTGAAGGTAGAGGCTTATTAGGATCAGATGTCTTTATGAGAGGCAAAGTACTCAATTGTTGTCCTAAAAGTTGAGTCATTATGTTATGAAGGGTATCTGGTAAGGGAGTGAATTGCCTTTTCGGGTCCCCATAGCTAAATGGTATCACTGCTTTAATAGCAGCTACTTGGGTATTGGTATTTTGACTTGTTTGTTGAGGGGGATTGAGTTGAAGGAAGTATTTTTTTTTTTCTAAAAGGTTGGTAATTTTTTTGGTTTGTGGACTCAAAATTGTCAATTTAGCTAGAAGTGGACTTTACGTCACGACTACTAACCGAGTTCTAATAATCGCAGAGGGCAATGCATGGAGGGGAATATCATCATGGTAAGATTGTATTGTATCTTACATTGTAAATTTTATATGAAATTTTTTTGAAGGTGAGGGTCGGGAACCTGGACATCAATTTGGGAATAAAGTGATTGATAGAGTGAAATTAAGTCTATAATCTTTTCTTCTTATTTTTGCTTGCATCTCATCAAATCAGCCAAGGTCATTTTAGGAGTCATATGCACTTGGCAATGGTTTATAAATTCCTCAACAATTTCGTTGAATGAATGAATTGAGTTGTTTGGTAATGAAGAGAACCATTCCAAGGCAGTATCTTTTAAGGATCTAGAAAAAAGCTTAGCCAAGAGTTTATCATTAAGGATAGAGTCACTACAAAAGGCAGTATAGGAAACAACATGGTTAGAAGGATCACCCTTCCACCCATATTTCTCAAATATCAGCACCTCTACACCTTGTGGCATCAGTGTGTGCAATCTCCAAGGATAATGGACTACTTTTGACATAATATGTAGGTGGGTCGTTTTGATTTTGAAGGGATGAAATAGTTTGCAAAACTTGGTTTATGAGATTTTCATTACTTGCGTTATGAGATGGAGGTGAGAAAGGTGAAGGACAAGTAAATGGAATGCTTATAGGTGGTAAGGTGGTAGGAGATATGATGTGCAATTTCACAAAAGTACTAGGGATTCTAGCAGAAATATCCAAGGAAGGAATCACATTACTAGTTGGTTGCATTGTTGTTGTGACTTGCAAGTTGGTATAGGTAGGAATAGAGGAAATTGTTGTGGGAGGAAGAATTTGAATTCCTCTTGGGCTTGTGACTTTGCTTATAGGTAAAGGATAACTAGTGGTTTAAGGAAAGTGTTTTCCAAAGATTTGAACTATGTTCCTCACAAGGTCAAGTCCATTTCCACTTTCAAGCATGTGATGAATGTTATCTATAGTAGGGATGGAAGTAGTTGAAAAATTTTCATTTTTCACTTGATGTTGTAATTTTGCTAAGTCTTCATGGATTTGAATTATGTCTTCTTGTTGAGCACTAGTAGCCATTGTTTCAACATGCATCACACTAGTTGAAGGTAAATAATTGTTAAGGGTATGGTCCATACCAAGTGTACTAGTGTAAATACTAGGAGTGAAAGAGCTAGACAACCCAAGATCCATGATGATTGTGATATCACAGGATGACATGATTCTTGAACTTCATCTCACTAGAGTATTAGCAATAGGATACCAAATACTCATGCAAGGGCTACTAAATGAAAAATGAATGCAAATGCAATTTAAGCTAAGAAAAATGAAATGACTATAACCAAAATTATGTAAATAGAAACAAAAATCTATAAATAGAAAATAGAAGCTCAAAAACAATGTTTTAAACTCTGGAAAATTTAGTGTAGAATCTACACTAGGACTAAATCACCTAGAGGGGCCTATCAGTCCTAGTGATAATTTTTTCAATTTTTTTTGAAAATTTCAATTGATTTTTATGTTGTATGAACTGTAACCTAACTGCAAATGAAAATTTTATATCATTTTCAATGATTTTAGATGCAAAAATGCAACCTATATGCACTTTAACTAATGCAAAATTAGAAACCCTAGAATGGCAATTAACTAATGCAAACTCTAATGCAATGTTACAACAAGCAAGATCTAGGATGATGATGCACTCCTAATCAGAATTATGATGTTCTAAATTTGGGTTCACCAAAATGAAAGGATAGAATTTTTGTTTCTCTTCTATGGTAGGGAGATAGAATAACAAAATCCAACACTCTCATTCAAGAACAAACCCTAGAGATCTAAACCTCAAGTATGCAAAGGAGAAAGAGATCTTGCAATAGGGTTGTCCTAGGGTTTGATTATAAACTAATGAGGGGTTCACCACCAAGCTAGGGATTGGAAAAAAAAATTCAATGTTAGATGTAATTCTAAACCCTAATATGATGCAATTTTTCACTAAATGGCCTAAAAATGTATGTAAAATAGAACAAAAATCTACAAGATGAAGTGTGTGCACCTAGAAATCTAAAGATGACTGAATGGAAGTTTGAATTGCTAGAAATCATAATTTTAAGGCCTGATAGGACTCTTATGCCAGACTTGGAGATTTAGTCCTAAATCTGGGTTTTTGTACAGAAACTGGAATCTAGCAAACAGGTATTTGAAACTGCAAAAAACTTGAAAATTGACCTAAACTGGGACTCATATGCCTAAACTAGCTTATCAATCCAATTAGGGTTTTTTGAAGCTTCAAAGTCTAGATCTGGTCTTGAAGGCCTTCTATGCACTTGCTAATTGATTTTCAGATCTGAAACCCTCATATGCAAGGCCTGTAGAAGTCTTTCAAGTATCTCTAATGCAAGTTGACAACTTTGATAAGTTTACGCACTTTGACAACTTTCTCCAAACTTTATCTTCAATGTGTCTTCAACCTAAACCTCAAAATCACACACTAAAAAGAGGGGGAAATGTTTTGTTAGTGGATAGAGGTTTTCCTTGGTCAAACCTCATTTTGGTAATCAAACCTTGAAATAAAATGAAATAGGAATGGAGAATGATGAATGAACAAAATACGATGTTGCAACTCACCAAACCCTAGCAATGAAATGTTGAAAACATGTATATGGAGGCTCCAATGGATTTATATCTTGAATATTTCTTAAATGTGATTGATCTTGAATGAAATTCTAGCTTGAATCATGAAACCCTACATCACAATTGTTAGCTCCAAAACAAACATGATGCACAAAGACTTTGAAATGATGCTTGATGCTCGATAACCTGTCATTGAATTCTCTAGAATTCTCTTGTAAACACTTGAATTCTCTTATAAACTCAAACTTGCTATAAGAATTCTCATTCAACTTGCTAGGTGTAAAATGAGTGAAAGAAACTTGTATTTATACTTAATTATGCAAAAATTCCTGAAATTACAACACTACAAGCCGGCATAAAATATAGGAGGATAAAATCCCCCCACAAATTTGAATTGATTTTGATTTTCGGCCACACAGGACTCATTCGCCCAAGGTGGCGTATGAGTCCCATTAGGCATAATTTATGGGACCAAGTTCAAAAATACTTAGAAAGGTATAAAACCAAGATCGAGACCCAAATCCTTAGGTGGGACCCATACACCCAATGTAGCATATGAGTCCCAAACCACAAAATTTGGGCCACACAACCTAGAAACACCATAATTCTTATTGGTTCTTTATTTGTGTTGGGATCATCCTCGAAAATATGCATTAAATGAGGCTTGTGGATGCAAAATAAGGCCAATTAAAGCATAAAGAATCCCAATTATCAATGACAAAGGGGGAGATTGTTGGAAGTTTGGATTTTTTAGAATCTTGAGTTGTTTGTAAGTTGCTTGGGTGTTCTTATTGATGTCAAAACCTTGTATAAAGAGAGTTTTAGATGCTAAAGGTATTGATGACATGTTTGTAATTGTTGATATTGATGTCAACACACACTAGTGTTGTCATTGATTTGCTACTTCAATATAGTTTCAAAAGTTGTTTCTTGACTTGTGTTTGGGGAGAATTGTTGTAGTTGGAAAGTGTTGCATTTTGTAGATGATGTAGATGTTTTATAGATATTTTATTAATGTTATTCATGAAGTTGGTTCACTTGATTTCCAAGTGATTTTGAGAAAATTTAAATAAAAGAGAGTTGAGTGTGACAAAGTGGTGTTCAGTGTTTTTCTCTATATTTGTCCATGCTTGAAGATATGCTTGTTGGTTTGGATATGATGATCAATTATATTTAGAGGTGTCATATCTAGAGTTTTAGCTTTTGGATCATACTACAGTGGAAGATGTATTTGACAATATGTCTTTCTGGTGAAATAGGTTGTCTGGGAGAAATGAGATTGCTTTGCATTTCTCCATAATGAAATTTGTAGCATTGTGTATCTAGGAAAATTCTTATATCATTTGTATCTATATTCCTTGAAGTTTCAGGCATTGATTTTTTCCACAAAGTTGTCTGGTAAGTTGGATGTCTATGTCAATATGTTTTTTTGCACAGAATGAAGGTGTTCTTGAGTTTTAGGTGGTTGCTATAGTTGTGCAGAATATTTTCATGATGCTGGAATATTTTGAGATGTTTTATGGATATTGTGGAGAATTTTTTTATGTTCCACGAGATTTTTATGGAATTGGAAAGGTTTATTTGGTGTCACTTTTTAGTGTTAGTACAATTTTAGCCGACTTGTTGTGCTATCGCTAATTACATAAGATAATTGTTATTTGAGGAAGTATTGAGAAGCATGTTTATAACGATTTGGGTCCCAATTAATAAGTTGCATGGTATTCCTTCATTTCTTTCCTTAGTGGAAGTGTTTAGTGCTGACCTATTTGATGTTGCATAGTTGAGGTGTATATGTTTCCTTAAGTTTGTCCTAATTGAAAATGTTTTAGGTCGTTGAGGGTATAAATGCAAGGAGAATTGTTGTGTGGATTAAGAGCAGATCGTGTGATGAAAAATATGTGACTGAGATCAAGTGTGATGATCTCAGTTTGAGGCTTAATGCCTATGACTTTTAGATGTAGTGAGAAAAAGGTGTCTATATTTTAGTTTGTTTGATGATTGTTTATGCTTCAGTGAAACTATACCTTTGGCATATGAGAGAAGCATGGTTAGTAGTTAAAATTGGTAGTGATCCTCCCCTTCCTCTATTCTTCTTTCTTCTAGATAGTGAGTCCTTTGGCAATGAGCCATCGATAGTGAGCCTTTCTTTATCATTCTAGGTAGTGAGCCCTTGGCTTATTGTATTTGATGTTTCTATTAATATACTAGTGAGCTAATCCTCATCGTGGTTTTTCCCTTCTTGGATTGTCCATGTTAATCTAGTGTTCTTATGTGTTTAGATGTATTTTCATTGCTATTTCATATGTCATTTTTCTAATGTGTGATAAGGATTTAATGGTTGTTGAGGGTTCAAGGGCTAATGCAGATCTGAATGTTAATGAGGTTTTTTGATATTTTAAAGCATACAATTGATTCAAACCCCCCAACTTTCATGTGCATCTTGTTGGGTTTTTTTCAATCCCAGCTAATCCTTGACACTTTCTAAGAGGTAGCCAACCTCTATATTTATGAATTGTCAAAAATTATTGGCCAACTGATAGGTAAAGCTTCTTAAGTCCTTACCCCTACTCTTTAGGCTCTATAAAACCAAGGAGGGTGTTCCTATTTGTGTTCATAAAATATTTCATGCCTCAAGAAAACTACACACAGAGATAAATTCCTACCACATGCATATAGATACCATTCATCAAGGGCTTGGCACACCATTGAATAAATAATCACCTAATGCTAGGAATACAAGTATTATATGAGATTTGCATCTCATAATGGAGTGAGATTTGATTTTATAATGTTCTAATCTTGAATCCACATGTAAGGGGCTGTTGATCTGAGTTATTTAAAAGAACCCTAAATTAATTTACTAGTGCATCATCATGTTGGGTAGGAGTCACATAAAATTTAACCCTGACATTAGTGAAAAAATCTCATAATGCCTTACATCATAAGACTTTCAATATATTTAAAAAAACACTCCTCATTAGATCCTCAACACATTATTATAGACCTACAATCCTTTTTGAAGAATTTGATTAACTCATTAAGTTAAAGAAATAAAATGAATCATACAATCAAATATACCATTGAAGATAAATGAAATAACCCTTGACAATTTCATTCATGATCTTTCATTAACACACACAGGAGAGAAATTTCCTTAAAATTTTTAGATTTCTTTCGATGTTAGTAACTACATAAAATAGTTGATGACTATTCCATGTGCATACCCTACCCAAAACAATTTACTAGATAATTCATCCTGAATTCTGCATTGTATGCATTCAATGTACACCACCTAGACTTCAGGATTCAAAAATTCGACCTATGAAATGAGCCTTGAAATATCCTTTATAGAACAAGAGAGCAACAAGCATTGGGCTCATTCCATCACATTTAGTAGAATTTTGATTCAAAAAAGAAATTTCATTTCATTTCACAATTCCCATACTGATGGATATAATCATTCGGTAAGTAAGGAATCAAAAATTGTTAAGACCCTTGTAACCAGCCAGTCGAAGAAAAACACCACCAAAGCTTTGTCATATTCATCCACGTCAAACCAAAAAGAGAGATAGCACCAACACCAGAAAAAAAAATGACAAGACCTAGAAAACCAAACCACTAACCAAAACTAGGAGCAATATCATGACCACAATACAAGTGCCCACTCCATGTCCTCACTTCAGTGAGAAGTGGGAGCACCACCTTATCCTTATCAATACCAACACCAGAAACAAAAAAACACACGGTGCCACCGCGACAAGAGGGGACACTGCAAGGACCTCCTCATTCACATCGACCAATTCAGTTAAGGCCATGAGGTAGCTATGATAATCTGAGTTAGTGTCAGAACTTTCGCTACGAGAGCCACCAGTAATCTCAATGGGAAACTTATACTGCCTAAACGTTGGCTCGACCATTGATTTTCCAACACACTCAACAAAACTCCTTTCTTCTCGACAACCCATTACCTCTGCCTATGTAACCCAACCTTTGAGTCGAGGATTTCTCCTAACCAGACTTAGGATGGACCCAACACCTTCTTCATTAGCTCCAAGAACACCACGAATTTCACTATGTTCGATGGCTTCGCCTCTCGCTAAGAGTTTCTTGCACTCATCCTCGCACTCTTGTGCAATGGTGAACCAACAACAATTGACTTACTCATTTTACACATGGACCTAAAGCTTCAAAATAATAGCAACCACCCAATGTCATAGCATAAATGAATTTAGACTCGAAATTGCAATGATGCAAATGAACAATTAATGAGCATTTATCGAGAAAACTGGTGCAGTAACCATTAATGCTCCAATTACAGTATGAGCAAGCGAGCGATTAGTGGCTGATGTCAATTCCACCACTATTATTTTCCAAGATTATGGAAAAAAATGTACAATCCATCATAATTTCCAAGAGAATACCGCTTGCACACATGGACATCAAGATGATATCCATCGAAAATCTTGCACCATTAATATGTGTCATTTGTAGAGTGCAAACAACCATCACATCATTGATTCCATGTTTTGAATTTGGGTCATTGATGTAATAGGGAGTTGGCATGTTGAACAAATTAGATTGAGTCAAGCATCATTGAAAATCCCAATCAGCAGACACACTCGTCACTTGCAGGCTTAAACCAACCACCCTATACTGCCAATTGAAAACATGTGTCATCAGTTCGCACACCTCACAACAATTTTAAAATGATTATTTTAATTATGCACGGTTGGCGAGGAACGGCCACAGTTAATCATCATCAACCCTCATTAATATGTGACAACCATTGATCTGATAGCATTTATGCATACCGTTGATGAATTAAAACTTAGCCCCATCACCATACATGACAAGTGGCAACATCTCGCACACCGCATACCACTTTGGTGATGTCATCAAAAAACATGTGGGGTCAGTGAGGAATGATTGAGATTAAGACCCTCGATCCAATGGTCTACAAACCTACACATGCAACAACATTATTTATAACAAAGGGGCCGACCTAGGTAGACGGGGGGAAAACCCTTTAGGCATAAATTTTAGACATAATTATAAAATTTAATCAATTATCAACCTAACATTAGGAAAAATTAATATTAAGTCTTAACACTGAAAAAGATTGACAGACCAAGTAAAGGGGTTGGTAAATGCATGACAAGAAAGGCTCCATTGATTATGTAAGTGACCAACAACCTAGAGCAACAGTTCAACGCAAAAATATAATACAAGGGTTTATTTGGTGGGAAAATTTTAAAGAAGGGTAATAAAACTCTAAACCCTAACATTTGACCCCCTAAGCATAAGGGTAAAAACTGGACAAGCCATAGAACTAGCCAAAATTTGTGACAAATTTAAAGGTTCTATCAATGGCTCCGACTGGGGATGTATGCCCCCTATGGGCATAGCAAGAATCTAGATCTCTAGGGAGAAGATTAGACATTGAGTCAGATAGGGTATCCTAAAAACAGCCCTAAGATGTTGCATTATACTCATCCTCAAACCCCACTTGGTGGCCCTAGGTCCCCAACAAAGAAAAACTAGAATTTACCTCTATCAAAAAAAATGTTCTCTGTTGTCTAAAGTAAAACAAGTCTGTAAATACTCCCTTAAGTTACCACAAACCAATGAAGTTACCAATATGCCCCACAATATCATTGTGTTTCCCAATGTCACCACCAATTCTGTCAATCTACAATCTGCAATCAGGTACCAACTGAAATTCAAAATCATTGTGACATTTTACCTTGGCAAGCTACTCACTGACTTGAGCTGAGAGATAGAAACCTTCACAATCCATTTGATATTTTATATCACAGATGTTATCAGTTTTCTCCTCAAACTGAAAGTTCTCATAATCAACCTGTAGTGTGTCATGGAAATCAATTTTTAATGTATCACATACAAAAAATGCATACTTTGGAGAATCCTTGTATTGATCACTACAACATGAGCATAGTTGTTGACATTTGTGTTCAAGTATATCATAACACTCTTTTATATAATAGAGATTGGAATCATATGCAACATTTACATCTAGGGATCGAGTAAATGCACTCATCTGAGGTTCAAGAACATATTCAGATGCACTCTTCTCATCATCATCCAATTCAATGCAAAAATCCTCAAGCATGGGCTCAAGTAATTGAACATTAATAGGAATAGCAGGAAGACACCCATGTGCACTGGAAACTTCATGCAACATATCAGTTGATGTGTGTGTTAATCCAAAAGTGAAAAATTCAGTGCAAGCTGAAAAAATTTCTCCTTCTCAAAATGAGATATATCATTATATTCATTCCTTGGCTAGTCTACACATGGATCAAAAACTTATGCAATATCAATACAATCTGCAACTTTATTATTATGTGAATCAACAAGCTCTTCAGTCTTATCAATGGGTACCAATGTTGACTCAAGATCCATACATTTTCCACAATGTACTGCCTGACCAGACCAAAACAAACCCCCTTTTTCATCATCATACACAATATCATCCTCTTCATTCATCACAAATGTTTCCATCTTTGCTTCATATAGACACTCATGAAGATCAGGGGCATAAACACACTCAACAACATCTTCATCATATTCAACATTATATTTTGAATCAACATATTGATCATACACATACTTGTCTTCAAACTCTACCTCAATCACATAATGAACATGCCCCCTTGATAGAAAACTTAGAATACATTCCAAGCATTCACCATATGTAGTTTGTTTCTTCATTTGTGGACAAATGACATCATGAGCTTCTTTATTATTGCAATCTTCAAGTGAGAAACATGTTTCCATATCATCCTCAGAAGAGCAATCACAATTTTTCTCGATATGATTTTTATCACCCGAAGAAATATCAATATACAAACCATGTTCAAAATTTTTAGAGTGAAAACTTGAAATTGCATTTTCAGGACTAGAATCATTGGTTTGTAATGAAGTCTTAGTACTACCACATGAAATATCATTTTTCCTTTCATTATCATCTGAGCCATCACAAGAAAAGAATTCTTTCATAGTTATTTCATTATCATCCCATGTATCTTCAGCCTCATTACTGCTGCAAGCATCTACACATGTGCTCATTGTGAGCTGATTACAATTAATAACCTCATTCATATAGAAAATATCTTCATTTTATGATACACTCTTTTCACTTATTTGAATTGTTGAGTGATTTTCACCAAGAGGACAGTTCTCCATTTTGAGGATCCATATTTTGTGTATAACCACATTTGGCTTATTCTACAATCTTTATCCAATTAGGAACTTGGTCAAAACTATGGGGCTTCAACTCTTCTGGAAAATTACTCATCCCAGACTCATAAATATCACAAAATAAATCAATGCACATAGTTTCTTTGGGTTTGAAATAATTGTGGAATTCTATCAAAGCATCCAAAAATATCACAAACAATTTAAATGATGATTCTCCTTCCTGTATTTTCATCTCATACAATTCTTGCATAGAAGAGTTTTGATCAAAATTGCTCGAACCTTGTTGATATTTAACTTGGGACTCACTATGATCTTCATACTGTGAAGATAGAGACACCATAGCAGCAAGATCATTGTCATCTTGACAATCATTCCCAACATCTGATCCTTGAATTCTATTTGTATATAGTATGTTAGGATAATCAACACTTGTAGTTAGATACCCTTTCATCATTGAGTATTTCAGATTGTTTTCAATATCCATGGCATTCTGACATGCCTGATGTAATGTTGCAGGCTCCTTATCTCTTAACAAGAAACTCATCTTCTTGTCAAATTCTCCTAAATACATGACCAAAGATTCAGTATCATTTGGTCTTATGTTCTCTGGAATTTCCCTGATTTCCTTTACAAATCGAAGATTAAAAGTAGGGACAAATTCATCTTTTCTTATGTGGATTTCCATAAAAAAATTCCTCACCACACTTGGGTTTACCCTTTCACCAAATTTCTCAACAAAGACTATCACAAAATGATTCCATGAAATAATAGAACACACTGGTAAATATGAGAACCAATCCCTGGGATCATCCTTTAAGGATTGAACAAAGAGCTTCATGACAATGTCCTCATGATTCAATTCATAATCCCTCATCATATTAATGAAGGTTTGCAGATGTTTAGAGGCTGATTCTGAATTTTTCCCTATGAATTTGGGCAAATACTTCCTAACATTATTAGGAATCAAATTAGGGAAACCCTTAATACCACTGAAAACCAATGGCATATACCTTTCAATAACAAAATCCCTCTAAGGGCTTGGAAAAACTCATTTGCCTTGCATACCTTTACTTGATGTTTTACAAGGAAACCCTCTTGTATTCATATTCAATCATTATCAACTTCATGCATGGTTAAAAAGTGCAATCATTTACAAATTCAACCATGATTCTAAAACATAGATTGAATACGTATGCCCTAAAGTTTTGTTAGAGGCATAGTTCAAAATAAGCATACTTCTCATATCATTACAGATATTACATGTTACATATCAGAAGTATGAAAATAAATACTATTGTTAACTTTCTTAATGCAAATTCATGTAATAGGGAACCATTTATCATCTCAAGTTGTGAATATTTCTCATAAACAAAATAATACTCTCTTTAGCTTTATGAGAATACCTGGAAACTTAGCAACATTTGTTAACCTTTCCTTCCTGACTGCAAATCTTGAAAATCCAGAAATCTTCCCTGTAATTCAACTGGTTCTTTAGATAGAGTCACCACCTCCTTAATAGAGGATTGAATTTCAAAGGAGTATGAAATTATTTCAAGAGTAGATCTTTTTCTGGGTCTTCTTCCACAACAGAGTCACATTCAAATATTTTAAGATCGTGCTACTACCAACTTTCCAGGTCCAAAACCTTCCAACATCTAAACTTAAAGTTTAGATTCTCCAAATACTTGACTCTGTGATACTACCATCAACGCCTCAGATTCCTTTTTATTTAAATTTCTCAAAATTTCTCCCTAGTAGAATCACCATTTTGTTGGTGACTCAGATGGGCAAATAAGCTACTAGAATTTTCAATCAATGGTTACAAATTGGAACGAATTTTTCGATAGGACCATTTGTAACTAGACCTTCTGAGTGCATCCCCAGTAGAGTCACCATTTTTTTGGTGTTGTTTCAATCCCAGCTAAGCCTTGACACTCTCTAAGAGGTAGCCAGCCTCTATATTTAAGAATTGTCAAAAATTAGTGGCCAAACTGACAAGTAAAGCTTCTTAAGTCCTCATCCCTTCTCTTTAGGCTCTATGAAACCAAGGAGGGTGTTCCTATTTGTGTTCATAAAATATTTCATGCTTCAAGAACACTACACACATATATAAATTCCAACCACATGCATATAGATACCATTCATCAAGGGCTTGGCACACCATTGAACAAATAATCACCTAATGCTAGGAATACAGGTATTATATGAGATTTGCATCTCAAAATGGATTGAATTTTGATTTTATAATGTTCTGATCTTGAATCCACATGCAAGGGGTTGTTGATTTGAGTTATTTAAAAGAACCCTAAATGAATTAACCAGTGCCTCATCATGTTGGGCAGGAGTCACATAAAATTTAACCCTGACATCAGTGAACAACTCTCACAATGCCTTACATCATAAGACTTCGAATATTTAAAACAACTCTCCTTATTAGATCCTTAGCACATTATTATAGATCTAAAATCCCTTTTCAAGCATTTGATTAACTCATTAAGTTTTAAAGAAAGAAAGTGAATCATACATTCAAATATACCATTGAAGATAAATGAAAGAACCCTTGATAATTTCATTCATGATATTTCATAATACACACAAGAGAGCAACTGCCTTAAATTTTTTATATTTCTTTTGATGTGAGTAATTACATAAAAGATTTTATGACTATTTCATGTACATACCCTACCCAAAACAATTTACTAGCTAATTCATCTTGAATTTTGCATTGTATGCAGTCAATGTATACCACCTAGACTTCAAGATTCAAAAATTTGACCTATGAAATGAGCCTTGAAATCTCCTTTATAGAATAGGAGAGCAACAAGGATTGAGCTCATTCCATCACATTTAGCAAAATTTCATTTAAAAAAATGAAATTTCATTTCATTTCACAATTCTCATACTGATGGATATAATCATTCAGTATGTAGGGAATCAAAAATATTTAAGACCCTTGTAACCATTCGGTCGAAGCAAAACACCACCAATGCTTTGTCGTATTCGTCCACATCAGACCAAAAAGAGAGACAACACCAACACCAAAAAATGGGAAGACCCAGAAAACCGCACCACTAACTAGAACCAGGAGCAATATCATGGCCATAGTACAAGCGACCACTTTGTGTTCTCACTTCAGTGAGAAGCGGGAGCACCACCTTATCCTTATCAATACCAGCACTAGAAACAACAACAAGACACGATGCCACCACGACAACAAGGGACACCACGAGGACCTCCTCATTCATATCAACCAATTTAGTTAAGGTCATGAGGTAGCTATGATAATCTGAGTCAGTGTCAGAACTTTCGCTACGAGAGACACCAGTAATCTCAATGGGCAACTCATACTACCCAAACTTCAACTCGGCCATTAATTTTCCACCACACTCAACAAAACTCCTTTCTTCTCCACAACCCATTACCTCTGCCTGTGTAACCTAGCCTTTGAGCCAAGGAATACTGCTAACCAGACTCGAGAGGGACCCATCACCTTCTTCATTAGATCCAAGAGCACTAGGAATGGCGCTTTGTTCGCTTGGCTTCACCTCCCACTAAGAGTTTCTCGCACTCCTATGCAATGGTGAACCAACATCAATTGACTTGCTCATTTTAAACACAAACCCAAAGCTTCGCGGAAACATCAACCACCCAATGTAGTAGCACAAATGAATTCGGACTCAAAATTGCAATGATGCAAATGAACAATTAGCGAGCATTTATCGAGAAAACTGGTGCAGTAACCATTAATGCTCCAATTACTATATGAGTGAGTGAACGATTAGTGGCTGAATTCAATTCCACCACTATTAGTTTCCAAGCTTATGGAAAATAGCATACAATCCATTATGATTTCCAGGAGAATACCACTTGCACACATGGAAATCAGGATGATATCCATCAAAAATATTGCACCATTAATATGTATCATTTGTAGAGTGCAAACAACCATCACATGGCTGATTCCATGTTTTGAATTTGGGACATTGATGTAATAGGGAGTTGGCATGTTGAACAACTGAGATTGAGTCAAGCATCTTTGAAAATCCCATGTCACCACATGGAAGGACCATCGGCCAATAACACAACTTCTAGTCAGCAAACACGCTCATCACTTGTGGGCCCAAACCAACCACCCTATATCGCCAAGTGAAAAAATGTGTCATCAGTCTACACACCTCGTAGTAGTTTTAAAATGGTTATTTTAATCATGTTCGGTTGGTGAGGACCAACCACAATTAATCCTCATCAACCCTCATTAATATGTGGCAGTCGTTGATTTGATAGCCTTTATGTGTTGGACTAATTGCCAGCATCTCCCTTCGGGTTTGCGACATGGTTTAACTACCTCCCGTGGATCTTAACTGACACTTGTATCAGGCATTGATAGGTCAATCTTTTGGTGCAACGAAAAGTTCAATAATTGGTATCAGATCCGGTCACGAGTTCCAACCCCTTAGATGACGTTGAGGGGGGATTGTTGGACTAACCGCTAGCATGTCCCTTCAATTTCATGACATGGTTTAACCGCCTTCCGTGGATCTTAATTGATGCTTGTATCAAGCATTGATAGGTTGAGTTTTTCTTGCAATACAAAGGCCAACATTATGCATACCGCTGGTGAATTCAGACTTGGCCCCATCACCATACATGACAAGTGGCAACATCTCATACACCTCGCAACACTTTTGTGATGTCATCAAAAAAACCTGTAGGGTCATTGAGGAACAATTGAGATTAAGACCCTCGATCCAACGGTCTACAAACCTACACATGCAACAACATTATTTATAACAAAGGGACCGATCTAGGCAGACGGGGGAAAAACCCTTTAGGCATAAATTTTAGACATAAGTCTTAAATTTAAACAATTATCAACCCGACATTAGGAAAAAATAATATTAAGTCTTAACACCAAAAAAGACTGACAGGCCAGGTAAAAGGGCCAGTAAATGCATGAAAAGAAAGGCTCCATTGATGACTTAAGCGATCAGAAACCTAGAGCAACAGGTCAACACAAATATATAATGCAAGGATTTATTTGGTGGGAACATTTTAAACAAGGGTAATAAAACCCTAAACCCTAACATTTGACCCCCAAAGCATAAGGGTAAAAAATAGACTAGCCATAGAACCAGCCAAAATTTGTGACAAATTTAAAGGTTCTATCACATCTAATATAGAGGATTGTGAAAATAGATTTGAAATTAAGTCAAAAGGACATTGTCACCCTTGGCAACAACGTCCTCCAAAATTAGGCTCAAATTTATAATACAAGTGTATAGTACCTTGCTCAATCCATTTCTCAATTTTGAATTTTTCTAGGACTTTCTAGATCTATTTTTTTGCATTAGAATAGTTATTTGCATCATTAGCCTAGTCATTTCATTCTTCAATCCAATCCAAGTTTTGTCAAGGGCAGGTTGACTCACCTTTTAGGTTGTAAGTGAGTCTTATATCTTTTCCAAATCCATCAAACCCCCTCTACCTCAAATTCTAAATGAAACACATTAGAGAAAAGTGTGAAATATTAAGAGAAAAATCCTAGGGTTTCCCTTTTCCATCATTTCATTTTTGTGAACCCACGTATTGACATCATTAACCTTCTGAAATTTGAAGCAATTCATCCTAGATCTAGGTTTAGCATTGCATTTTTTGCATTGTTCATTTAGGAATTCATTTTTGCATCATAAAAAGCCATAATTTTTTTTAAAAATGTATGTACAATATTGCATTATAGGTTGTAATAGGGTTAAATTTAGTCAAGTCAAATTTTCATTCCAATTGTATCTACAAATCTCCATTAGGTCATTTAAATTTTGAAAATTCTAAAATTGCTAATTGCATTCATTTAGGCATCTTGCATATAGCTCAAAAAGGTATCAAAATTATAATTTTTTATATTTTGGCATCTTACATTTAGTCAATTATTTCATCTTAGATCTGGAAATTGCATTTACAATTATCATTTATTGCTTAAAGATTTTGCAAATTGTTGCACACTTGTATTTTGAATTACATGGTCATAAACCAGGAAAATTATGGGAAAAAATTTACACTTAGATATATATGCACACAGACCTAAGAACCTTAAACAATATAAAAGACAACCAAACTTTGAAATTTATACCAACCTATGTAGGACATAGTCGCCTTGCATGACTTCCTCCATCTATTTTTGGTTAAGATTTATGTTAGATCTTCGATTCTATGTTTTTTGTTTTCTATTGCTTTTTTTTTTTCTTTTGAGTGTTTTTTGTGAAATTTGGCAATTTAGTGTTCATAGTGGGCACACTTAGTGCTTTGAAACTCACATGAGCTTCATGACCTAGTTTCCTATTGCCAATACATTGATGGGACATAGTTACAGACTTGTGGCATCCCTCTTTGTTGTTAGATCTATTGCGGATCTTGAGTCCTACAACTCTTTCACAAAAGTTATTACCAATACCAATCCCATTTTGGACTCTGTCAAGAATCGTACCATACCAATGACAATTTCACAAATAAACACCTTTATGGATGTTGAGACTGTTTTTGCCCATATTCTCGAAGAAAAACTAAGATAATTACAAAGACTTAGAGGGATTGCAAGACTATTTAAGCACTAAATCCTTAGCAGAAAAATTAGTTCCTATAGTGGATAACTTAAGGAAATTGATCAATGATGCTCAAGGATTAGAGGTTTTGCGTAGTCTAGCCCATATTTTTGATGCTAAGATTCCTACGATGGCTACTTGCACTCAAGATTTAGGATACACTCAAAGCCAAGGAGGAATTCAAATCTCCCTCCCTACAAGTATAACCTTTATTATTACATACACACAATGTGAACTACAGCTTCAATGATACAACAAACCAAAGGCATAACCCCAATCTTAGGGCTTTCTAGTGGGAATCCTTATAGTTTCATGACATCACATGTGACACCTCAATATTTATCACCTCTTATAAACTTGCAACATAGTAGTCTACTAAGCACTTACAAAATCCCACCATACTCACCACATTTTCAAAATATTTCAAGCAATGATTCAGTCATAAATCAACTATTACAAAATATAACCTCACTCCAACAACAAATCTCCACATTGAACCAAACTAGAAATAGAAAACCATCACAATATATCAAAAGGAGCCCATTGTCACTTGAAATATTGAAAACATCATGCCATAAAACATAAGGGTTCCTAGATTTGATAAGTTTAATAGTAAAGGAGATCCTAATTGTCAAATATCAACTTATATAGAATTATGTAGTGACTTCATCTTTGGACATAAGCTCCTACCTAAACTCTTTCCTAGTTCATTGAAAGACATGGCTTTGGAATGATTTTTTGCATTGCCAAATAACTCGATACACTCATTCAATGAACCTTTTTATGCATTCCTATAACGTTTCCAAGAAAACATAGGCCCTCAAATTACACTAACTAATTTAGTGAGGTGTAAACAAGGAAAAAATGAAAAAGTAATGGACTTCACAGGGTGATATCAGTTACTCTACTCACGAATCAATTACACTCATCCTAATGTTGATGTTCAAAGAGTGGTAATAGGGAATTTACAACCTGGTATTAGGGATAAGATCTTTTTAATGAAATACCCATCCTTTACACACTTGTGTATGGCTCTTTGTGACTCATAATTCGGTTAGTCAATATGAAGAAACATCTTCATTGACTCCTACTGAGAAATCTTAATTTGTACCTCAAAACAACAATCAACCATTCAAGAAACAAAACAAGAACTTTATCAAGATAAGAACACCTCAACCAACCAACCAACCACATTGAGACACAAGTCGCAACCATAAGTTCAACTCCCTATCAATTTAGGTGACGAGATAAACAATTTACCCAATTTCCTAACTCTCCCTTCATTCAATAAAGTTACAACTTTTGAGTAAGAACTTAATCCAATTACCTTTGATTAGACCTATGGATACAAAAAAACCACTCTCTAAATATTAACTCAATTTAATACTTTTGTTAATATCATCATACACATGGACATGATACAAAATGATGAATGCATCTTAAACATAAATTGCAAGACCTCATTGATTCTAGTCACATCCAGTTGGTTGATGTTAATGATAAAGGGAAATGTCTCTCTCTAGAAGAGTCTAAAAAATATGCTAATTTATTACATTCTCATATTGATATCTTTTCTTGGTCATATGAGTATATGCTTGGTATTGATGAATTTGTGGTGGTTCTCAAAATCATTCTACATCTCGATGTCAAGCCTATCAAGAAAACTATCCATAAAATGAATCCCAATGTTTCCTTATTACTCAATACTAAGATAGAAAAAGATTTTAAAGCTAGTTTTATCCGTCCTATTGAAGTTACTCGTCTTAGATATCAAATATTGTTGTCATTAGTAAACTTGATGGCTATATTCAAATTTGTATAGATTTATGTGATCTCAATAAAGCTTCTCTTAAGGATAATTTTATGTTGTCTAATATCAATATGATTGTGGAATTGATTGCATGTCATTCTTTATTGTCTTTCATGGATGGATTCTCAAGCTTTAATTAAATCTAAATTTACCCAAAGGGCTACTATAAGATAAAATTCACTACCCCTTGCGGTACCTTAGATGTTTTGTAGCCATGTCATTTGGGTTAAAAAAGGCTAGAGAAACTTACCAATGGCAGATGACTCTTATCTTTCATGATTTCATTCATAAGAACTTAAAATATGATGTTGATGACATCTTGGCTAAGTCTACAACTCATTAGGATCACATCAAAAATATTTATCTTATATTTGAAAGGATTGGACTCTATCAGATGAGACTAAATCCTCTTAAGTACATATTTGATGTAGATGCCAGCAAGATTTTAGGATTTATCATATCCCGTCATGAAATTGAAGTCAACAAAAATAAAACTGACACAATCATTAACAAGCCTCAATCTAAAAAATATCTCTCAACTATTTTGTTTACAAGGGAAGATTCATGCAATTTATAGGTTCATATCTCAATTGGAAAACTGTACTCTTCCCTTCACACATCTATTGAAGAAAGATGTCCATTTATGATGGGATGATGAGTGTGACAAATATTTTGATGAACTATCAAAAGTTATTTGGCCAATCCTCGTATCTTTATGCCATATATGCAAGATAGACCCATTTTAGTTTATATATCTACATCTCATCATGCTTTAGAAGCTTTATTAGCTCAACATGGTGATGATGGTAAAGAAATATGGGTCTACTATATTAGTTTTATTCTATTTGATAAGGAAACTTGATATTCGACCATGGAGAAACAATTTCCAACTATCATTTTCACAATGAAAAAGCTATGACATTATCTTCTACATGCAAAAACCCATATGATTGTAAAATGTGATCTCCTTAAAAAAATTACTAGAAACAATCTTTCAAGAAGGTTAGCAAAATGGGTAATGTTTCTCTCTGAGTTCAACATTAAGTTTGTAACTGAGAGAGCAATCAAAGGACAAGTTGTTGTTGATCAATTGGAAAAAGCTCCCTCATCTTTTCCTTCCCCAATCTAGATTTATTTTAGGATGAAAATGTATTCATATTTGACCATGAATCTATGTGAGAAATGTATTTCGATGGATCGAGATGAAAAACTATCTATAGGGCAGGTGTAGTTTTAATGTCACTCGAAGGAAACTTGGCTCCTCTATCTTTTCAACTAGAATTTCATTATGCCAATAAGATCGTTGAGTAAGAAGCCCTTATTGTTGGCTTATGTACATCAATAAAATTAAAGACTGAACATATTCACATTCATGGTGATTCTAATCTTATTGTGAATCAAATCACGAGAACATATCAAGCTAAGTAGAGTAAGCTACCTTAGTACCAAGATTTGGATTTATCCTTGATGAATTATCTTCCTTCATAATAGATAATATACTCTTAGGAGATAAAATTTCCACGTAGATACAATGGTGAGTACATCCACCCTTGTAGCCTAAGATGATGGTGTAAAAGAGTATCACTTTGTGGTTCAAATTCTCTACTCTCCTTCTATCTTTGATCAACCTAAACCTGAAAGTCTCATGTGTTCTTATGTAACCTTAGGGGGACGGTACTCTCACATTTATAATTATCTAAAGAATAGAAATTTTCTTGATGATGTGATTGTAGTGTCGAAAAAAGGGTCCTTTGGCTTTTTCACACTCGTTTGGGTCCTCCTTGCAGATTTTTGCTTAATGTTGTCTTGATTTATTGTTTTAATGTGGATAACACATTCACATTAGGTCTTGGGCCCTTGTGAACTAATTTATTTTAATGGTACCTTGTGAAGGTGTTGTAAAGTGTTGTAACACACTTTCACACTTTTCTAGGATTTTATGAATTAACTAAACATAATTTCAATCATATTTTATCTTAACCTTGCCTTATTCAGTGTATTGTAAAGTGTTGTAATACACTTTCACATTCGTCTAGGATTTTCATTAATATTTGGGCTTTCTTATGCTTTAATTGGCCCCATTTTCCATCCACAAGCCTTATTTATGTGTATTGTATAGGATAATCTCGACAAAAAACAATTAAAACATCAAAATCTTGAAAACCCACCTCAAATTCCTAAGGTCGAACTCATTCACCATTCTAGGTGAATGAGTCCCCTTAGGTGGGACCTATTCACACTGATAGAGCTTTCAAAATTTTACAGATTTTAGCTGGTTCCATGAGAAAATTTGTAAAATTTTGACCCTTGTGATTGATGGTCATATACATTAGGGTTTAGGGGTTTGTTACCCTTCAAATTTTTCAAACTTATTGAACCCTTGCATTATATTTTCATCTTGACCCGTTGTACCAGGTCACCAATTGACTTAGTTACAACTTATGGTATCGTGCCCATTGTCTTTACCAGCCCCATTGCTTAGACCTACTAGTCGTCGAGTGCTTGTTTAATTTTAATATTTCATGGTCGGCCAAAAATATTTTGTGTTTTAAAGACTTATTTCTTAAGTCTTTACTTATTTGAAGGGTCATTTCCCATCACCTAGCCCATGGCCCCTTCCTTATAAAAAACAATATGCACATGCAGAAATCAAATCCGTTGGATTTAACAATCGAAATCCAAGCCCTTGCGTGCACATCGTGCAACATTAAAGAAATGAATTTTGGTTGAACTGCATGGTGTGCACGATTACGAAACACATCCTTCAAATCAAGTGGGACCCATTTCCCATTGTTGGCTTGATCTCCCTTTGTAGAGGATCGATGACTCTAATGTACCATTGGGTCTTAATCTGAGTTGTAGAGCGCGTACCGTGTAGAATATTAAATGGTATCACCTAACACCTTGTGCGGTTTGTGCGATGGCGATGTGTGGACTCTATTAGTGGCATAAGGAGGTTGGATGGGGCTCACAGGTGGTACACATATTTTCTGACTAGGGGAAGCATCATTGGATGATGGACCTACCATGCGACAACATTGATTTTTCAAATGTTTTTGACTCAATTTGAGTCGTTCAATAAGCCAACGCACCAGTGCATCAACGACTCATATTCAAAATGTAGAACTATCCATGTGATGGCTAATAAGGCTCTACAAAAGCAGAGAATTAATGGTGCAATCTCTTTGAAGGATATCACCCCAATCTCCATTCGTACAAAGGGCCACTTCCTGGAAATTATGATGAATTGTACACCGATTTCCATGTACCTGGGAATTAATGGTAATGAAACAGATGCTAGCGAATAATCACTCACTCACTCGTGCTTCAATTGGAGCATTGATGATCATTTCATCAATTTTCTCAATAAATATGGTTGATAACTTTTCATTTTTCACCATAGCAATTAAGATTCTGGAATTCTTTGGGCTTCTGTAGTAAGTGGTAGTTGCTCCTACAAAGGTTTTGAGTTTGGGTGTGAAATGAGCAAGTCGACTGCTTCTCCTTCACCTGTACGTAGGTATGCAAGGATGAATATACGAATATCTCATGAACAGGTGCAATGACATGAGTAGAGTACCTTTCCAAGTGTTCTTATCCTGAAGGAGGAAGACATGAAGTATGTCCTAGGTGTTACTAGGTGCAACTCTCAGCTCAAAGGCCAAGTTGTAAGTTCACAGGTGGCGGTGCTTGGCAAGGAGAGGAATTCTACAAAGCATGAGAAGGGATCAAAGGCTAGGTTGAGGTATGGTCATGGCTCTCTAGGTTGATAGAATTCACCCATTGATGTTTCTAGTGATTCTGGTGATAATGATGTAGAGACTAACTTTGACTACAACTATTTCCTCACGGTTCTAACTAAGATGGTTGGTGTTAATGAAGAGGTCCTTGTGGTTTCTCCAATTACTATAGTGGCACCATGTAATGTTTTTGGCTTTGATGTTGTGAAGTGTGATGATGAAGAAGAGGTGGCTGTTTCACCTCCCGCTAAGGAAAAAAAAGAAGTGGTCATTTGTACCATGGTCATGGTACTGCTCTTGGTTCTGGGTGATGGTGTGATTTTCTAGTTTTTCCATTTTTGTTATGATGTTGATGCTAGTTCTTTTTGGGTTTGACGTGGATGTGGATGACAAGGCCTTAATAGCATCTTTCTATGGGTATGGTGACACCAACTGATTACGTGGGTTGTTACAATTTTGATTCCCATGTTTGGTAAATGATTACATCCAACTATATGGGAATTTTGAAATGCAGATGAAATTCTATTTTGAAGTGAAATTTTGGTGAAATGTAATTGCAATGAGCTCGATGCTTGTTGCTCTCTTATGTTATAAAAGAGATCTCAAGGCTCATTGCAATGGTCAGATTTTTGAGTCCATAAGGTCTAGGTAGGGTATAGTGAACACACAGAATGCATAATTCTTGATGAATCTGCCACTAATTATCTTGTGTAGGTTTTATGTATGAAATAGTCTTAAATGGTCTTATCAAATTATTGATATCGAAAGAAATCTAAAAATTTAAAGTATGTGCTCTTCTGTGTGTTCTTATGGAAGACTATGAATGAAAGTATCAAGTGTAGTTTCATTTATCTTCAATGCTTCATTTGAATGTATGATTATATTTCTTGCCTTAACTCAATGAGTTAATCAAATTCTTGAGAGAGAATTTTAAGTCTATGATAATGTACTAAGGATTTGATAAGAAGTGATGCTTTAAGTACTATGAATTTTTATGATGTAATGCATTGTGAAAACCATTCACTCATATCAAGATATAGTATTGTGTATGACTGAATATTTCATGCTTGAATCGTACGCAATTTGATGAGGCACTAACTCATTCATTTAAAGTTCTTGTAGTTTATTAAAATCAGAAAATACCCATCTATGGATTCAAGATTAGAACACTACTTAATTCACATTTTATCCATGTTGAGATGCAAATCTCAAAAATACCAAATGTTCCTAGGAACTTAGAGTTCATTTTTTTAAGGTTAGCTAAGCCTCTACTAAATAATGTCTAATTGCACTCAATAGGGACAAATCTATGTATGGAAGTGTTCTTGAGATATGGAATATCATATGAACACAATAAGGAATACCCTCCTTGGTTTCATAGAGCCTAAAAAGTAGGGGTAAGGCCCTGAGAAGCTTTACCTGTTAGTTTCCCACTAACTTTGATAATTCTTGAACATAGAGATTGGCTACCTCTTAGGGATTTTCAAGGTTCAGCTAGAAAAAAAAAACGGCAACACACCCAGAGTGGAGAATGAGTCCCCTTTAACTAAAAATCAAATTTAATTTAAATCTTTGGCAGGATTTTATTCTCCAATATTCAATGTCATCTTGTAGTGTTGTAATTTTAGGGGTTCTTGCATAATTGAGTATAAATACAAGGTTATTTCTCTCATTCAACCCTCGAGCATTCAAGTCCTCATCCTTATAGCAAATTGAGTTCACAAGAGTATTTGAGCAAGAGCATTCAAGTCCTTCAAGGGAAAATTATCAAGTATTCAAGAGCATTCTTCAAGCATCAATCATCATGTAAAATATCACATTCTTTATGTTTGTTATTGTTCTCACAATTGTGATGTAGATTTCATGATCAAAGCAAGCTTTGCATTCAAGATCTATCTCCTTCAAGAAATAATCAAGAACCACATCGATTGTAGTCATTTCAAGCATAATTGCAACACCTTATTGCTAGATTTTGGTGAGTTGCAACATTACCTTTTGTTCATTCAACATTCTCCCTTTAAATTTTCTTTCATTTCAAGGTTTAATTACCAACAAGGGGTTTGACCGAGTAAAACCCCTATTCTCTAACCCCACAACCATTTTTCCTTCTCTTTGCATATGATTTGTAGGTCTAGGTTGTAGATTTACCAAGGAGAAAGATTTGAAAAGTTTTCATCAAGTTTTCAAAGAAATTAAAAGTCGTCAAAGTTGTAAACAAGCCTTGGAGAAGCTTAGAGAAGTTCTACAAGTTGAATTTGGCAATTTCGGACCTAGATCTGAATCAAGAATAGAAAAGCAGACTGAGAACTATAGGATCCAATTTTAAATTTCCAAAAATATCAAAGTGGATTGGTTCATCACTATTGGTGAATGAGTCCCACTGTACCTATTTTTCATGGATTTTTGCATATCTAAGTACCCATTTGTCTGAAACTTGTTCCAACACAGTTTACCTGAAACTAGACTGATTCACCCAACTTGGCATATGAGTCCTAGTTAGCTTCAATAGTGGATTTTTCAAGATTATAGATCTCCATTATGCCTTCTTCAATTTCCTAGGTGTACATTTCTAGTTATATAGTATTCTATTACATTTTACTTGCATTTATAGGTCATCTTGCATACTACACTGTGTTTTCAAACATTTCCTTTTTCCAAGTTTACATTTGGTGGTAAACCCCTCATTTATTATCATTCAATCCCCTTAGATAATTCCATTTTCCAGATTTCAATCTCCTTTGCATTGAAATATCAAGGGTTTGTTCTTGAGTGAACCTCCCCAAAAGAAGAAAATTGACCTCTCTCCTTTTAGGTCCAAAACCCTAGAAGCCCTAGAGGGAGGTCACCATTTTATACGGTTCATTTTGTTGAACCCAATGGTTTAGTGACTAAAAAAACTCACACTTGGATCAAAAGGCTTTCAACTCAATATGTTATCTTATCTTATGTTCTTTATAAAAAAATCCTACAATGGTATTCTTCTTGGATGCCTCACTAAGGCTAAAATATCCCCTTCCCTTCATCAAGCCCATTCGAGCTCTAGGGGTGGATGTTTTGGTGCTAAATAATTAGTGTGTAAACTTATTCATATGGAATATTATTGGAAAATAATGGAGCATGACTCCTTTGACTTTGTCAAGAAATGCCCTCAATGTCACCAATACAGTAATCTCATTCGAGCTCCTGCACAAGAGCTTCAAAATTAGACCTCTCCTTAGCCATTTGCAAAATGGGGGTTGGATATTATCAAGAAAATATCACCTCCTTCAAAATTACATACCTTCATCATCACAGTTACTGATTACTTTATTCAAAACGGGTTGAAGCTATTCCACTTTGATCCACTAACACTATTTAGAAATTTGTAGTTTTCTTCTAAACAATATCATTGCTCATTTTAGATTACCTTCTACCCTTTTTTCTCACAATGGTACTTCATTTAAGAAAAAAAAGGCGAAGTAATTCTTGGAAAAATTTCATGTTCAACGTCAATTTCTACACCTTATTATCCTCAATCTAATGGTCAAGAAGAAACATCTAATAAAACTCTTGAGCTAATTCTCCAAAAATAGTAAATAAAAACGGTAAGGATTGACATACTCAATTGATGTATGAATTGTGGTCCTATCACATGAATGTTTATATGGATACAAGAACAACCTCATGTATGGTGCCAAGGCTATCATGCCTTTAAAGTTGGAAATTCCATCTCTACGAGTTTCCCTTACAGGGTTAATTGATGATGAAACTTATTATGTTGAATGTCTAAACTAGATTTAGTTTCTCGATGAGTGATGACTACAAGCCTTCGACTATCTCCAAGCTTATCAAAGATTTATTTCTAAACATTACAATGAAGGTGTTATTTCTCATACATTCAATGTGATTTAGTTCTCTATGAGAATTAGAGAAATCTAAATGTGTTACCTGATCAAAAGGGGAAGCTCAACTCTAATTGGTTAGGTCCTTAAATAATTACCTTTGTGTATGGTTCTGGTGCATATGGATTACTGTATATGGATGGTACACCTTTAAAAGAGCTAGTCAATACAATACATCTCTGTCAATACTATGCATGAGGTTTATGTGGCATGCACATGATGCTTGTCCTTTTTCAAGGATTGAATTTCATTATTCTATGGCATTTATTCATTAACACATTATATATTTAGTTTTTTTTATGATGTAAACATGTGTATGTAGTTAATTCTTTAATTAGGAACTATATTACATGTGTTTTATTTTTATGTTGTGTATCCATGCATTGTATTTAATTACCTCTTTTAGTTAGGCATTAGAACATCATTGTATTTAATTAAGCATACATACATACACATATCCATCACATAATCATGCATAAAGAAGCAAACACATAAATAAAATATCATAATTTCAATCCAAAGTCTTGTATATATGTATATATATATACAATTTCATGTACATGTATCACACCATCTGAAAAAATATGTGGTGTTTGTATATCTTTATATGATTCTATACATTAAAATGGTTATATATCAATGATATGGTACAATAAAAATGGGCCTCTAAGCATCGGGTGCATGGCTCACTAGGCCCTCTGGCACTAGCAATTATAGAGGAGGATGTTGGATAGATGCATAGGAGTTTGAGTGTTGAGACCATGACATGGAAATTCTCTGCAATCATAGTCCATCAATCTCTCCTCATAGCTTTGCAGCCTCCTTTCACAGTAATTCAATTTTCTCTAGTAGTGAAGCCTCCGACTCCCATGCCTATCACAACTCATCTTTAAGCAACTACACCTAAGGATCTTGAGGTCCAGGGGGTGCTAGCCTAATAGCCTCTACTTTCATCTTGAGGTCATCAAATTGGCTCTACAAGGTGTCATGTTCCTACTCAACACTCTTAGCCCACGTCACATCTTGATTTCTCTCGATGAGTGTAGTGAGGAGCTTTGCATCCCACTCATCCCTCTGCTTGGTCATTATGGTCCATTGTACCACCTCCAACTATGCCTCCTCATAGGTCATCTTGAGAAGCACTATATGCTCGAATAATGGGGCATGGCACCCTACTGTGCATGGCCTATAGGATTTTGAGACCTCCCTCTAAACTAGATGGCTGGCCCAACCACCTCAAAGATGCACTACATGAAGAAATAAATTCCCTCGTTTGTGAACACTACAACCATAGAGAAATTGGATGATGTCAAAACCATATCATTAGAGTATACACATATATGTATATGAGAAAATATGAAATAAAATAACTTAAATAAAATATCATATACCATACTCATAATTAAGTTCCCAACCTACCAATGTGGTTCTGGAGGGGGAGAACCACTACTGAAAGTGATGCTTGGCCTTGTCATTGTTTTCGAATGAGTAAAAACTGTCTTGATGGTGGTTGGTGCCACTAAGATAGGTAGAGCATGTACAAGTGATGTCACACATCACTACCACCTTAATCTCTGCTCTACTCTACCCAACTTCACCTTGTCCCCCTCATCGTTGCTCCTTAGACCCTTGCCCTCAGACCCCTAAGCACTAGTATTTCCTACGAGGGCACCTATTGGGAGAATTGGGGTGGGACTCGTTTCTAGATAGTAGTTGACAAAGCCAACTACTATGCTGACTTCATTAGTCACAAAGGCCTCGGTCGCATCCTCATTCAAACCATCATCGCTACTGAGTACGACATCGATGATGCTCAGACAGTGATAGTCTACTGCTCATAACATACTCCCAAGGGACCGTATGTATATAGGAGGCCCCAAGGGGATCGTTTGCACCTACCCAAAATTTTGAGTCATACGATGCCAGTAGTATGGTACTATTTTTGCAATGGTTTCATCATTGCACCAAAATATTGACTTATTAATGCCCAAAACAAATTTCATATTTATACAAGTTCCATTAGAGGAAATTAATCGATGTCATGAATCTAAAGGGTGGGGTTGAACAACCAAGGGGATGAAGGCACCAACCTTCCAAAAATAATCCAATAAAACTATAGGATTCAAACTTGTGACCTTGCTCTAATACCATTTTTTGCAATGACTTTTCTATTACGCCAAAATATCGACCTCTTAATGCCTGATAGAAATGCCAGATTTATACAAGATCCACAGGAGGTGGTTAAGCCATGCCACAAATATAGAGGGAAGCACTAAACAACCAATGGGACAAAGACACCAACCTTTCAATAACTATATAATGATCTAACCACCCAACTAGGAGTCGATCGTAGTGCATCCTCCATAGCTACCTCCTATTAGATGACCAAACCCCCATCTACCCATACGATCGCTCTATGATATCTACACTTGTCAAAACATCTATCCTTTTTCACCAAAATAATAAGTCATCATACTACTAATCAAGTGTTAGAGGGTACACATGCACTCGAGGGAATCTATGTGCTAGGCCTTAGGGATATCTAGTTGGCCTAGTACAACAAATGTTCTCAAACACACACACCTAAAGAAGCATGTAGGTCATCACACTATGGTACTCATAATGTACGTATCGCTTGAGGTCATGGTATAGATGAGCTAGAATGCTTCAACCCTAGGTGAATATGGTCCTTCACTCCTCCATCGCTTATATGTAGTGGATGAGACCCATGTGGAAGTGAGAGCCTCGCCCATTTATTGCAACCCATCGTGTGATAGTCACAATCATGATGCGATGAACCAACTGCATCACTACTCAACCCTGCTTGAGCCACCGCATGTATATATGGCCCATCATGTCCTCTGGGACTATGCAATTGAGGTCGTACTACTACATGGCTTGGGCATAATGGGTTGTAATTCCCTCCTCGTACACCACCCACTCTCTAGATATGGGTAGGCACAAGATGTGGTAGACATCCTCCAAAGTAATAGTCATCTCCCCTATTGGGAGATGAAAAGCAGATGTAAATTTGTGTCCCAATGCTCCATAAGTTTCATTAGTATGGGAGGATGGAATCAAATCTCCAGTATGGTATACACCCACCAAAGTCTAACGTACTACAACAAACTATAGACATCAATGGTGATCTCATTGTTACAGCTCCACAACAATGCCTCAATCACTCTATTGTTGTGCTCTCTAATCTTGGGAAACTCCTAGAAAAACATAAAATCTCATGTTAGCACAATACATTTCTCTTCTACATCTCAAAAAAATTCTAACTCTACATTATCAAGAATTTCTTTTCTATTTGTGAGACTACAATGCACCACACAAATGTATGGATGACTCGCTAGCATCTAAGGCTGACATGGTTAATGACAGTGCACAACCAATATTTCAATGCAACTATCAAACCTTACCACATCAACAAGACACTAGCATGTCTGGTAGATTTTGTCACATTGGTTGGATGCCTACATTGCTTGAAAATTTAAAAATGCTAAAAACACATGCAAAAGTCATAAAATAAGCTTAATTTTTTCTCCTATCTCATCCAATGGGTAGCCCCTCACCACATCCATTCACAATTGGTCAATCCTAAGAAACCTAAAATCTCATCTATGAGGTATTTTGCTTACAACTATCAAGAAAACTAAACAACCACCTCATAATTTATAGTGAAAATGACCCTTCCATGGGCCCATGCGAGACATATATAGGTCGTTTTGCCCATTTTTTGCAGTGAAGATGTCATTTTCAACCTTTCAATTTTCACCCCACCTAGATGGGGGAAAAATGGGAGGGGAAATATACTCAATTTTTCATCAAATTATTCTTCTGACCAAAATTTTCTTAAGAATTCTTCTCGTTGTGGTAGCTTCTTCTGATTTTGAAACTGATCCATTTTTAAGTTTTGCAAAATAAAATTGGACATGTCAGGCACTGTAGTTTCTTGCTGATCTCAAACATTGGGGGAATCATTAGTATCCACCTACTCAACCTCTGTGGACCTCTGTGCTCTCTATAGTATCCTTTTTAGCAAAAAATGTAAAATTTCAAATTTTCAAATTTGGTGTTTACATATTCTTAACTACTTTAGTGTACCTAATTGTTTTCAAAATTTCAACTCACTAAAGTAGGGGGAAAATGTAGTGTCATAAAATTGTACCCCATGGCAATTTCACACTTGTGCATCTAGCCCACTGCATCAATGAAAAAACTTATAATTTAGAACTTCACAATCCCAATTTCATAGGTGACAACGATGAATCACTAATAGCCTAGATATCTCATTCTTGTAAAGTTCTGAGTAGGACACTTGCATGCTAGTGTCCCTGAAATTTTTGATATTCAAATGAGAATATTCCATGTCCTTTTCATATGACACATCATTGTCATAGAAACATAGATGTAACGAATCTTCCCACCCATGTAGCCTCACAAAAATCCATTTTCCCCTCTCATTCTCATTCATTCTCACTCTCTCTCATTTGATATTGCTTCCTCTCTCATTCTACTTCACTCTTCTCATTCTTTCTTGCTCTCTTGCTTCCATAGAAAAGATCTATCAGATTTCTCTCAAGAAATGGCATAGGCTCTCCTGCATGCAAGCTTACCATGTCTATCAAGCCAAGAGGGGAGCCACAAGTTGTTGGTAATGCTCTCTTGTCTTCTTTCCCTATCTATTTGATATTATCTACTTTATTCACAATAGTGTTTCTCCTCCTTGTGGGATTTTTTTCTATTCCATGCCTTATATTTGTGATAGGGGTTCTCCTTCTTTGTAGGGTTTGTTTCTATCACACATCTTTTCATTTCATGTATTTTTGTCTATCTCTGTCTATCTGGTTGTTCATGGAGGTGGAAACACCAAAATGGGGGTTTGGTTGAGGCAAGCCCTAAAATAGCCCCTAACATTTTCCATTTTTTGTTCTTTGTGCAGATGTTTTGGCAAGTTGGGCATTGCAGATTTAAGGATTTTATCCTTTATTTTATTAAAGATGAGATCGCGAGGTGCATATGTCCCCGCAACACACTTCCATCCATGGTTGAGGTTTAGTCCTCTTAGTGGTAAAATTTGTAACTTCTACTCTTTACATTTCTGTATATTAGAGATTTTAATTATGTTGTATGTTTTTGTAACTAAGTGATTTTCTTAGTCTCACTATTAGTATTTTAGTTTCTATTTGATTAAGTTATGCAATTATTCCTTTATTCTTTATCTTTTCACCTGAGCTTTATTCCTTAAGGTAATTGAGGGATATTTTCTCCTTGAAGACTCCCTTTTGTCTTGACTCTTGAGAGTAGTGAATCCCCTCCTTTACAATAATATTTTCAAGTAGGACCAAATTCAAACATCAATTGATTTGATTATGCTAAATGATGTTTTTTGGAAAGTAAATTAAATTAAAGGATCATAACTTAGAACACATATCTCCTAGTGTGAGGTGTAATATGTAACTGTGCTGAAATGTGGTAGGATCTTTGATGGTGGATTGGTGATTGGAATACAATAAAAAAACTATAAACAAAACCCACAAGAAAAATTTATGGCCAATGCAAATATTGCTTTCACACCTTAGAATTCTCCTACATTAAATACCTAGGGTTGATTGAAAATTGATTCCATCACATTCAAATGACTATAGGGAATGCAAGATTGTCTATTTCAACCTTTGACATCTAAGATTTTTTTTTTTTAAACTTCCTTTACACTTTATTAAATATTTCTCATATGACCTATTCTTAGGGTTCCTTCCAACTCTATTATCTACAATCTCTTGATTTTCCTTTTTTTTTGTTATGATACCTAATTTGTCTATTGTAACCTTTTTTCTACTATCTCATGGCACTCCTTCACGATACTACTATAAATCTAGAAAATTAAACACTAGTGATATATCCAAACCTTCCAAAAAATAAATTTCATATTGATTTACTAAATTAGACCTCTTTATAATCCTACAAGGACCAAAATTCTTAATTTTCAAGAAATTATTGTATGTTATCACTAGAAATATTTCCTTCTTGAGATATCTCATCACTTCTTGAACCATAATTTTTTTATGCCTTCCCTTCTCATCACCTTTCTCCTTATACTAGTGATTCATTTTCCCTAGATGACTTCTTGAGCTTACAAGTACTTCTTGCATGTGTTCTATAAACTCTTCCACCTCTACCTCCTCTTTTTTCCCTTATCTATATCCCTTAATTCAATACACTCTACAAGCTATTTCCATATGCAATTACAAATGGCATTTTTATTGTATTATTTTTAACTAAGTTAGTATATGTAAAATCTTCTTGCAATAGAACCATGTCCTAATTTCCTATATTTCCTCCAACCAAACATCTTAAAAAGTTACACAAACTCTTATTTACTATTTAAATATTTATCCATTAGTTTGTGGGTGATATGTTGAACTAAACTTCAATTTTTTGTTCATATTTGTTCATAATGTCCTCCAAAAATATCTAATAAATTTTGTCTTTGTTTAAAATAATACATTTTGAAAACCATGCAACCTCATGAATTATTTCAAAAATAAATCAGATATGTACCACATCATTTTACTTCTTACACCTGATGAAATGTACCATCTTGGAAAACCTATCAATAACAACAATTATAGAATCATGACTTCTTTAGGTGTGCATAAATCCCAAAATAAAATATAGACTCATATCCTCCCAAGGCACGTCTAGGACTAGTAATGGTTAGTACAAATCTATATTATGGCTACTTGATTTTTCCACTTTGAACATACTACACCTTTGAAAAAATTATTAACATCAATATACATTTGTGGGAAAAGAATAGTTCTCACTTGCTAATTAAACTATCTTTTCCACTCCAAAATATCCAGCTAAATTTGTTATTTATTTATCATTGATCAAAATTTCTCTCATTGAGCTTCTAGGAATGCATACCTAACTATTATTGGACCACATATCATTTTTATCAAATAGTCAAGCCACTTACTTCCATCAGTTCACTTAATAGATCCTTCTATGCCCTCTTGGTATTTGGAAAGTCAATATTAGTCTCATACAATTGCTTCAATTCCTTAAATATAATCACCTCTAATCTCATTTCTACTGGAAAATTATGTCTCCTACAACCCTTTTTATTCTTCTCTTAAGCTTTAACACAACAGTATAAAATTGCATAACTTCTACCTATCTCATATTTCTTTGGTTCATCTTGCCTTGGATATTCAAATATTGCAATGATTGATTATTAGTATACAACATAAACTAATTTGGCAACTAAACATATCTTCACTTCTTGAATGCTTGAATTTATGGCATTAAATTCCTAGTCATAAATTGAATGTATTTTCCTTGCATTATTCAACTTCTCATTAAAATAAGCTATTATTTTCCTTGTTTAATTGAAACTATTTCAATTGCATTCCCACTTGCAACACAATTTACCTAAAATAATTTATTAAAATTTCATAATGATAACAATAGTTATTATTTCACTTTCCTTTTCATAAACTCAAAAAAATATCTAATTGAGAGGTCCACTTAAGATAATTTTTACCTCCCCTCATTGTCTCAATTAGCAATACACAAATATCACTAATTTTTTTATGAACTTCCTATAGAAACCTACTAAATAATGAAAATATTTGTTCTCTCCAATGTTTGTTGTAGGTCATTCATAACTGTTCTTATATTCTCTACTAAATACAAATAATTACGTATATTTAATATTTGACAGGTACATGATCTATACACCCACCAACATACAGTCTAAAGATTTTCTTTTTCATGAACAGATGTCATCATTTTTATTAGATTAGATAATAAAAGTACAAATATTCACAAGAAAATGTAGATGGATAAGAAATCACACCCCTAGAGTCCAAATGGGAACACCCCTATAGTCCAAATGGGGCATAGCTCAGAGCATAACAAGCATAAAGAGAAAAACCAAAAACCATTAAGCAGAGAGCAGTAGCGGAAGGGAGAGGAGGTGGATCCCTGTCACCCAACCTACCCATTCATCAACGGAGACCAGAGTGACGTCAAAACGATCCCACCCTTTTATCATCTGTATCTTTATCTTATTTACATACAGATGAAATTGCCAAAGCCAACCGAAGAACCTTGCTCGAATCAAACCATTTAGAATTATCTGAACATCATATCCCCTATGAATAGTAAAAGGATTGACGTATTCTTCCAGTCTCACATGAACTACATGCATGTTGTCATATATACAATTCAAATGCAAGTGAAATTTTTTCGAGTTTCTTTGAACCCAAGTCGAATTTACAACTTACGACGGTTAATATCCTCCCACTCTTTCGATTTACATGAGTTACGGAGCTCCTTTTAGCATTTATTCTCACGAGTTGCCGTCAGGGAGATTAAGACACCTTACATATTTCCCAACGATTACGACAAAAGAATAGTACGTCAATCTTTAAGCACTTTATTCTGATCAATGATCTTGTTTCCAAGATTCGTAGAATTCACTGGCTCCCTTTCTGCTTTAAGGGATATCTTTTATCATCTTACAAATACTCTTCTTCACAATCTAAATGGCTTGCAGAATAATGTATTAGAAGTAGTAGAAACAGTTGCAGCATTCGAAGATTAACTTTATTCATATCATTGAAGTCATTTAATGCTTTTCGTGGATCAAGGACGCCTCAACACAGTCAAACTTTTTTTCTCTCTCCTTGACTGTGAAGCACCATTAAAGATGCCAAGATTGAAAGAGAAGGAACCCGAATTTCCTGTATAAGAAGGGCACTTTAGGTAATTTCTTGCCACACCCAACTTCAGTTTGAGGTTACTGTATTTGCTTACTCCTTTGATTATATCTCTGCAGAAAATCCCAGTGGAGCTATGGCATGGAGACTTCAGTCCATTGGTTTTCTTCTCATACATTTGGCTCTACTGGCGTGCATCTGTGCCACTGCAGAGGTTGTGTTGATTTGTACTACCCACAATCAATGTTGTTTGTTTCTTCCCCTATTCCAGGTCTTTTAACTTTTATTTTCTGCTTTTACTAACAATCTGCATCGAGAAAATATTTGTAAGGTTTCACTGTTGTTTTAGGTTTTCTTCTAACAATCTGTAGCGAGGAAATGTTTTCAGCGTTCAAAGATGGAATAAAGTAATTTCCGAGGGTCAAGGCAATTCAGAATATACTGTTTTATAAACAAATTCTTGAAAGATAATATATATCTATATAATATATAATTTGTTGTTCATGGCATAGCAGTTTAGTTAAAATATGGTATCATATTTATCGTCATCGAGGTTTTAAATTTTGACTGGGTTATTGTGATTGTAGGTTTTGTGTTCTTACAAAATCTTATGTTTATAGATTTGAATCTTTGCATTGAAAGTTCTTGGCATTCAAGCTATCAACTTCATGTTCTCAAATCTCTTTGGGCCACTGTTCTTGTGGGCTTTGTGCCCCTGCTAGGATACTATTCCCAAACCTCATTGGATCAATATCCTCTGAGCTTTGGACTACTCACATTAATGCAGTGTGTTCATACAAATGATAAGATCTCCACTTTGTGATCTCAACTAACTATCAAATATATGATATGAATTATATAATAATTTTAAGTATTTTAATAATATATATATAAATATGTAAGATCAAATTAAGGTATTTTTTAAGAATAGCTATTTTATTTTAATGAATGGTAAATATGTATTACATGTGTTTCAGATTTATAAGAAATTATGTCTGTCTTCGTCTTGCTCATGTGATCCAAATAAATCGATACAGTTCAATATAAAAACCAGAAATCATTTTCATTAACCATAAAAAACTCATACCTGCTATAGAAATTATGACTATTTTATCATTATTTATATCTATTCCATTGTCTCATATCAATAAGTGCCCAAAAATTGTATTGACATTTGCAGGGAGAATGTTCGTATATATTAGAGGTAAAGACTTCGGGACTAAGCCTCCGTCAGCCTGATCCAGGTACCAAAAACCATGTCCGCGTGAGATTTGGAGACAAAAGCAAAAGGGAGGTGATAGATCGTCATCTGAGTGAGCCCTTTGAAGGAAACAAAGAACACCCATTCAAGGAAGACAAAACTGCTAAGTTTAATATAAGTGGCACCTGTCTAGAAAGTGATGTGTGTCATCTCTATTTTAAAGTAGAGGGAACGGATGAGTGGAAACCTGATTACGCTACTGTATATATTAAAGAGCTGAATTATAAATTTCACTTTGAAAACAGATCCATGGCTGCGAATTCCTGGGATGGAAAGGATCATTGCAAAGCTCTGGAGCAGTTAGCTTCTTATCCATCACAAGTTTCACTGTATCAGCCGAGCCAGAACACTAACAGGAGGTCTCCTCGACGCATAGGTGGAAAAAAAAGCAGTGCATGAAATTCTAAGTCTTCTCTAACACATATGAGCAAGTGTGGTAGTTAGAGTTATGTAGAGTTAAGCCGACTGTATTGGTGTGTAGAAGTTATACATGGGATTATCCTATGGATATTGGAAAGGACTACTTTATCTATGGCGAGTTTTATGAAGAAAAGATTTTTAATTATTAAAAAGTGTTACATATTCGTTAGTAATTATTTCTAATTTACTTTTAGTATTTACTTGAGATAGTATATTTGTCAAGAAATAAAGTACTTTACAAATTTTTTTATGTGTAATTAAAAACTTTAAATAAATACAATAAGTTTTAAAATAGAATATTGATATGGGAATATTAAGTATAATTTAAAATATAAATTAATTAATAAAACTTATATAAGATTTCTCAATTATTAAAAGAATAATAGGGTAATTTTAATTGTTAAAAGAACATCATGTCATTTTGTTCCTTGTTCTTCTTCTACAAACATACCTTTTGTCATTTTTTGTAAGTCCCCAACTTCCTTGATTTTATGGGATATTGGAATTTTTCTTCTAGGGTAGTTGTTCATTCCCTTCCTTGAAACCTTATAGCCTTGATGTATTCTCCCATTCTTTATGCTCCTTTTACAAGTTTGTGGAATTTCTACAAACTTAAACAATATGGATACAATATCCCGGAATTCATCATGTTTCCCATTTTCCTACCCATATTCTCTACTTTACAAGATTATGGACCCTATTCTAAACTTGCCCATTAATCCCACAAATTAATTTTCCTGCATTCTTCATTAAGGATCCATCCTCCTTTACAAAATTAGGAAACTTTACAACTGTAATACATGGTAAAAAAATACCTCACCCACTCACATTCTTGAATGCCTACATGTTTCTTCCTCTTGAAGAAATAAAAAGTTTCCTTATACTTTAAAACCTCCTTTATTCCTAAGCTTCCTAATTTCCCATATTTTACTCATTTTGTAAATAACATATTCCTCTACTCCCCAATACCTAATAATTTTCACTAATGTTATTATCTTTCATTTTTTGCATCTCATTCTCCCCAAAGTGCATCAAGTACTTGATAAAATCAATCCCCAATCATCAAAAATTATTCGCTTCCTCCTCTTTAATTGTTGAATCCTTTCATGATCGAACAAATAAATTTTTAGAGTTCTCCATCTCAAAATGCATAAAGTACTAGTATTCTTGATTCCTAATCCCTATTAGAAATCTGAAATAGATAGAATAGCCCTCATAAATGTTTAAGAGAAAATTGAAGTTACATAAATTGGAAAAACATAAATAATGCAAATCAAAACATTGAGACATTATGCAATAAATCGATGATAGAATTTCATTAAGAGCTTCCAAGATAAAAAATTACAAGATAGGTAGTGAGTTTACATAGAATTGAGGAGAGGATGGGGGTGAAAAATAAACCAATAAGAGTTTGCCATCAATAACCACCAACATTAAATAAAGTAATGAAAAATTAAATAATCCACCCCTAAAGGGTGAAGATAACTCGTCACTTTATCTCTTAGTTATTAAATGATAAAATTAATTTATTATCCTAATAAAGCTTAATAAAAAGTAGGAAAACCTATAACTAAGGGAAAATAAAATAACCTACTAGGAAAATAAAAACCTACACCAACACCCCTCTTAAGTGTGGCTTAAGAGGATGTAAAAAATAATGGGTCCTAACAAATGAGGCCATGTAAGGTACCCATATACATATTGAATTATCCCCAAGGAACAAGAAGCCCCCCACAAATAGAGAGAGAACACCCCCCACAAAATATAGAGAGAAGAAGAATAGAAGGAGTAAGTAGTGCTCCCAAAGAGGTCCAATGGTAAATACTTGAAATTGGATGCAGAAGATGGTCCAGGGTAAGTGCACCAATCTGTGACACAATTTTGACTCTTAAAATGCCATTTTTTTTTTGAAATTAGTAAAATCTGATTTGCACAAGAAAATGAAGATAGTTGCGCTCAAAATTTCAAGATGCGGCAAGAACAAAAGTTGAAGTGCTCCGAGTCTAGTTTCTATGCTACTATTTTTTTTTGAAATTAATGAAGATTAAGGGTCTCAAAAAGAGTGGGGCCCAAAATAGGTCCTGTTTTTATCAAAAAAAATAGCATAGCGCTTGAGGGCTCCCCCTTTTTTGGTTAACTTTTTTTTAGAATTTCAAAAATCCCAATAGTGAGAAATTAGCTAACACCATGTAGTTTATCCTCCTTCTTTTGAATAATTTTTTTAATGAATATATAATATTTTATGAATTTTCAAAGTGGACACATCCTGAAAAGCTGAAATTTGAGCGTGCTCCCCCCCAATTTTTTTGCAAACTAATCGAAAATTGTTTTTTTTTTCCATCATGTCTAGAATGGAGTCTAGTTTCAAAAAACATAATTTGTTTCACGTTCCGATGAACGTGTAAAAATCTATCCTAAACCTAGCACATGTTGGTTTTTGACCAAAAATGAAGGCATTTACAATAGAAGCCATGGATCAAAACCTTAACTAAATCAAAATGAAAAAAGAATTATATATTTAGATAGATGAGATAGAGGTTAATGCTATCATGGTCATTTTTATAAACTTGCATTGAAATACATGCAAATGAGATGGGGAGCACGGTCAAAAATATGAGAAAATTTAGCAAATCTTGTTAATTAACACGTCTAAAGCAGGCCTTTTGGCGAGCGCCAAATTTGGCGTGCGCCATATGACTCATCACATTTGGGGTGCGCCAAATTTTGCGTGCACCAAATGTGATGAGTCATTTGGCGTGCACAAAACTAGATATACATGAAATAAACATTTAAGTATAAGTTGACATTTACATATGGACATTTACTTTGACATTTACATATGGACATTTACTTTCTTATACTTTAAGTTATATTTCATGTATATATAGGTAGGATGTTTGAGAGTGGTTTCATATCTCTAAGAGTTATAATGCAAATTATAGTTTTTGGAAGATCTTAAAAATTTCAGACTTAGTCAAATTTCAGTAATCAGCATGTCAAATTTCAGTAATCAAGAGGTCAAATTTTAGTACTCAAGAGGTCGAATTTCATCTATCTCACTCATTTTCATCTCTTATTCTCTAGACCTCTCTCTCTCTCACTATCTCCATCCCTTTATCTAACAATATCTTCCTTGAGCTCAAGAACTATGTCTCTACATGTCCATCTCTCTCTCCTTCCCTCTCCAATATCTATCTCCCTCCCTCCTTCTCTCTCTACATTTTTCTATCTCTCATCCCTCTCCTTTAATCTCTATATATCTCTCTCTACTCTCTACACCTACCTATCCCTCCCTCCCTCCCTCTCCTCTCTTTCTATCTCTTTGCTTCCCTCGCTCTCTCCTCCCCTCTCTACTCTATATCTTGTCATTCTCTCTCTCCTTCCCTCTCTAGTTCTCTCTATCTCACTTCTCTCTCCTTCCCTCCCTCCCTCTCTAATTTTCTCTATCTCCCTCTCTCTCTCCTTCCCTTTCTACTTCTCTTTATCTCACCTCTCTTTCTCCCCCCCTCTCTCTCCCTTTCTCTTCCTTTCACCCACCTTTGCTCTCTACTTCTCTCTATCTAACCTATCCCTCTATAAATCTCTCTCTCTCCCCCCTCTTTCCATCTCAATCTCTCCACCTTCCTCCTTATCTCTCTAATTTTAAGCTCCATCACACATCTCTATCACCTATCTCACTTCTCTCTTTCCCCTTCCCTCTCTACTCTCTTTCTCTTTATCTCACCCCTCCTCTCTCTTATCTCTCTCACCTCTGTCTCTCCATCCCTACCTCTTCCTCCCTCTCTCCTTCCCTCTATTTTTCTTTTTATCTCCTCCTCCCTCTATCTACCTAGACCTCTCTCTCTTTTTGTCTCACCTCTCCCTCCATCCCTACCTCTCCCTATATCTCTCCTTTCATATCTACTTCTCTCTCCCTCCTTGCCTCCTCTCTCTCAATATCTCCACCTTCTTTCCCTCTCCAATTCTCTCTCTATCACCTCTCTCTATCTCTCTCCTCCCTCTCTACTCTCTCTATCTCTCCCTCCCTCCCCCTCTTTCTATCTCTCCTCTCCCCCTCCCCCTCTTTCTATATCTCTTTTTCCTCTCTCTACCTATATCTCTCTCCTTCTATTTATCTCAACTATCCATCTTTACCTATCCCTCCCTCCTCTCT
>VCHN02000014.1:1981671-2037924 GCA_007115665.2 Sequoiadendron giganteum | reverse complement strand
ACCCTCTACCCTTAACCCTATACCCTCTATCTCTCTCTAAATCGCTCCTTCTCTCTCTCTCACTAAATCCTCTATCTCTCCCCCGTATACCCTTAACCCTAAAGCCTAAACCCTTAAACCTTAAACCCTCTACCCTCTCTCTCTCAAGTCTCTCCCTCCTACCCCATCTCCCTCTCTCAAGTCTCTCTTTCTCAGTCACTCCCTCTATCTCTCCTCCCTCTACCCTTAACCCTTAAATCTTAAACCCTCTACCCTCTCTCTCTCTCAACCATCTCCCTCCTACACCCTCTCTCTCTCTCAAGTCTCTCTCTCTCACTCACTCACTCCTATGTGTCTTCCATCTACCCTTAGCCCTATACCCTTAAAACATCTACGCTCTACCCTCTATCTCTCTCCCACTCCCTCCCTCCCTCCCTCTCTCTCTCTCAAGACTCTCCCTACTACCCCCTCTCCCTCTCTCAGGTCTCTCTCTCACTCACTCCATCTCTCTCCCCCCTCTACCCTTAACCCTAAACCATAAACCATAAAAACCTCTATAATATACCCTTAACCCTCTACCCTCTATCTATCTCCCACTCCCTCCCTCCCTCTCTCTCTCTATCAAGTATGTCCCTCCTACCCCCTCTCCCTTTGCTAGTTCTCTCTCTCTCACTCACTCCTTTTATCTCTCTCCCTTCTACCCTTAACCCTCTACCCTATACCCTCTACTCTCTATCTCTCTCCCTTCTACCCTTAACCCTCTACCCTCTATTAGAACCTAAAATTTCCATCTAAAACCCTAAGGTTTTCCCACAAATTTTCATAAAATTCCTAAGGATTTATTCTCATTTGAATCTAATATTTCCCTAGTTTTTCATAAAAATGGTTTATTTTAATCCCCATCCATTTCATTATTCACTTTATACCATTAGCACTCCTAAAAAATAATAAAAAATCATCATTTTAACCATTACTGCTATACTGCGGGGGGACATTGTACTATCCGCGGTAGCGTGGTAAACCGTTAGTCATTGGCAAAGCGGCTAAGGAGCTGGCAGATAATGTTCACCGCGGTACCGCGCACGGTCAAACCACAGACCGTGGTGGTCACGGTAAACAAGTAGCGATTAGCTAACGATTAAGGCACGACTGAGGAAGTGTAAAAGAAAATCACCGCGATACCACAGGGGGCTCCAAAGAGGACCACAATAACGCGGTAAGCAATTAACAGAGACAGCGAAATGGATACCGTAGTACTGCTGGTCGTCATCAAGGTGCTTGCGGTAATGTGGTAGATGGGAGCGGATACAGTCAAATTCAATGATCGTGATACTGTGGGAAGTGGAAATAAAGGCCACGGTAGCGCAGTAAGGAGTGAAGATCGAGCAGGAAAAGTACTTAAAGAAAAATCAAAAGCAACTATAGTTATAATATTTAATTTTCCGATAAGGTAGTGCAATTAAATATTTTAATTTCTGCTAAAGAATACAAACAACCATAACCATGATATTGTAAACGGATGTAACTATAATATGAAGGGTCACAACCCTTGGCATGTATTGTATAAATAATTTGAAAATCAATTCAAGCAGGGGTTTAGAGGTTAGAGTAGGAGAGAAATTTTCTAGGAAAAAATTTAAAATAGACAGGGCCTTTCCTGAAATAATGCAATGGAGAAGATGTTTTAAATTGGTGAAACTTTTTCAAGTCTCTCCATCTTACCCCCTCTCCCTCTCTCAGGTCTCTCTCTCACTCACTCAATCCATCTATCTCTCTCCCATCTCCCTTAAACCCTATACCCTCAACCCAATACACTAAACCATCAACCCTAGAGGTCCTCAACCCTATACCTTCAATTCTCAACCATCTAACCAATACATTGGATCCTCAACCCTCATCTATCTTTGTCCCTCCCTCCTCTTCTCTCCTTATCTCTATCTCACTTCTCCCTCCATCTCTCCCTCCATACATCCCACCTTCTCTTCCCTAATCCATCAACCCTTAAAACCTTAAACACTCAACCCTATACCCTAAACCCTCAACCCTTAAATCCTAAACCCTTCCACTCCCTCCCTATCTCACTCCCTCTATCTATCTCTATCTACCTCTCCATCTCTCTCAAGTATCTCCCTCCCACCAGCTCTCCCTCGCTCTCTCAAGTCCCTCTCTCTCGCATGCCCTCTATCTCTCTCCCAATCTCTCTCCCTCTCTCTCTCTCAAGTCTCTCCCTCCCACCCACTCTCCCTCCCTCTTTGTCTCTCAAGTCTCTCCCTTCTATCCCCTCTCCCTCTTTCAAGCCTCTCTTTGTCTTTCTCACTCACTCCATCTATCTCTCTCCCACATCCTCCCTCTCTCACTCCCTCTATCTTTCTCCCTCTCTCTTTCCCTCTCTCAGATATCTCCCTCCCACTCTCTCTCTCCCTCTATCTCATGTATCTCCCCCCACCCCCTCCATCTCTCTTGAATCCCTTTATCTTGAGTACTCCCTCTTCCTCCCACCCCCTCTCTATCTCTCAAGTCTCTCTCTCTCACTCCTTGTATCTCTCCCATCCCTGTATCTCTCACTCCCTCTCTCTCCTACTCTCTTAGGTATCTCCTTCCCACCCCCTCTCTCCCACTTTGTCTCCCTCTCCTTCTCTCTCGCGTGTCTCCCTCCTAGCCCCTCTCCCTCCATCTCTCTCACTCTCTGTCTCTATCTCTATGGATTAGGGTTTAAGGGTTCAAGGTTGAGGTTTGAGGGATTAAGAGGGTATAGGGGTCAAGGTATTAGGGTTGAAGGGTTGAGGGTTGATGGATTAAGAGGGTATGGGGGTTGAGGGATTAGGGTTTAAGGGTTGAGGGTTGAGGGATTAAGAGGGTATGGGGGTTGAGGGATTAGGGTTTAAGGGTTGAGGGTTGAGGGATTAAGAGGGTATGGGGGTTGATGGATTAGGGTTTAAGGGTTGAGGATTGAGGGTTGAGGGTTGGCTGTTGAGGGTTCAGGGATTAGGGGTATGGGGGTTGAGTGATTAGGGTTTAAGGGTTGAGGGTTGAGGGTTGAGGGATTAAGAGGGTATGGGGGTTGATAGATTAGGGTTTAAGGTTTGAGGGTTGAGGGTTGAGGGTTGAGGGATTAGGGGTTAAGGGTTGAGGGTTGAGGGATTAAGAGGATATAGGGGTTGAGGGATTAGGGTTTAAGGGTTGAGGGTTGAGGGATGATGGATTAGGGTTTAAAGGTTAAGGGTTGAGGGTTGATGGATTAAGAGGGTATGGGGGTTGATGGACTAGGGTTTATGGGTTGAGGGTTGAGGGATTAAGAGGGTATAGGGGTTGAGGGATTAGGCCTCACCTATCTCACAATCCCTCTTTGTCAGGCCTCACTTACCTCCCACCCTACTTTATTAGGTCTCTCCTTCCCACCCCCTCTCCCTCTCTCAGGTCTCTCACTCACTCACTCACTCATTCCTGTCCCCTCTATCTTGAGTACTCCCTCTCCCTCCCATCCCCTCTCTATCTCTCAAGTCTCTCTCTCTCTCACTCCTTGTATCTCTCCCATCCCTCTATCTCTCACTCCCTCTCTCTCCTACTCTCTTAGGTATCTCTTTCCCACCCCCTCTCTCCCACTTTTTCTCCCTCTCCTTCTCTCTCGGGTGTCTCCCTCCCACTCCCTGTCCCTCCCTCTCTCTTACTCTCTCTCTCTCTGTCTCTATGGATTAGGGTTTAAGGGTTGAGGGATTAAGCCTCACTTATGTCACAATCCCTCTTTGTCAGGCCTCACTTACCTCCCACCCCCTCTCTCCCACTTTGACTCCCTCTCTCTGAAGTCTCTCCTTTTAAGAGGAACATATTTGGTGCTTGGTGCTCTCCAAATTTGGTGAGCGCCAAATGGGTTTTACCTTGAAACGGTAAAAATAAGGGTTGACCCTGTGATTCAGGCCCACATTCTCCTATGTTTGTCTAGTTCAATGCTTTATCCGAGTCAGAAACACCTTTTTTTTCTACAGTTGACTTCATATTGTACCAATCTATGCTTGATCCTTCACCTTTTTACCACCGATCTGCATGGTAGAAAACGTAGAAGAAGATATTTTGAAGTTTCTACATCATTTTACATTATCTGAGGTAATATATTCATTTTGGTAAATTGAAATATTTGTCTTTAGTATATTTGTTTGTGTGTACATTAGAATGTGTCAATTAAATTTCATATAAACTAGTACACCAATGAAACATTAAATTGAAGAAAACTAAATAAATAAATTAAATGCAAACTCTAAACAACAACTTCTTCAAATTCGTTCCATTGTCCTCTATCTCCAAGGATTCGCTTCAAGATGTTTGCTCTCAGTTGTGCAAACAACAGCTTATAGAATGGCACTTGAGAGAATGAGATTATCAAAAATGCATATGCATGTAAAATATTGAGCTCATTGAATTAAAATGCTATGAAATGCTTAAGATGCGACTATAATAACTACGCATGAAAATATGAGATTCGAGATCCTTTTTAGCTCATGAAAGGGTTGTATTTATAGATTTTTGAAGGTAGGAATTCGATTGGCCAAGATCGATGGTCGAGTTCAAACCTGTTGAAATGAACGATGAGAGATCGAGAATTCGAAAAGAAGGTGGAATTCTGAGATACAGAAAAATGAAGAGACAATTGAAAGGTGTCTCTCATAATTAAATAAATAAATATTTAATTATGTGTGAGAGAAATATGAAAAGAGTTTAATTAAATATTGCAAATATTTAATTATGTGAGAAAAGAAAAAGTCTTTTAATTAAATATTAAGAATATTTGATTTTGTGAGAAGAGTAGGAAATTTAGAAAATGATTTAATTAAATATTGAAAGTATTTAATTAAATGTGGAAAGAAGAATATCATTTAAATTTGGAATTTAAATTTGTGATAATTAATGTAAATAAATTGTAAAATCTATTTAATTAATTAAGACGAAGGTAGCATTAATTAAATAAAGTTTATCTATTTAATTAAATTAGAAGAATTAGAAAATGAACAATATAAATAAATAATTAAATTTATTTATATGTAGATGACTTAAGAACATTAATTAAATAATTCATATTTAATTAATTAACAAGTTCGATCGACTGTGACCATTTTTAGATGTGTACAGTTTGTTTTTGACAATATAAACTAAATTTCCTTAATGATTTTATTAATCATAACAATTGGACTTAGAATTCAACATTGAATTAGATGGGATTTGCATAAAAAAGTTCAATTTTTAGATTTGCATAAAAAAGTTCAATCCCCTATGAGTTTGAAGAACAAAAAAAATAAAAAACATGACTTTTAATTAACATAAATTTACTTATGAATTCTATTTGCATTGCTTATAGTAGTCCATTTCCAGCATGGCTAGTGGAATTCACTGTATTTCATTATTTTTCCAACTAATTTGGAAAACTTTTATTTTCATCTAATTTGGAAAACCTCATTGCCAAAGAAATAGTGAATAATGATAAGATATAGCATCACAAACCCTTCTTTGAATCCATATTCTTCATGACTTTGTTGACAATCAAAAATTTGGTTTTGAGAAAAATAAACACAAGAGTCTCTAGTTTTCATTTAGGTGGCAGCAATTTATACCCTAGGTTTGTGATTCTCATTGATTTTCTATATTGAATGGTTTCCACCCCTCTCTACATCAATTTTTTTGTAAAATGCATTACTTACTTTTTTTCTATGTGTGTTTGTGGACATGTATCATTCAAGGTCATGCCAAGGAAATGACCAAAGCCTCTAACACCAGAAGAGCGTGCAGTTAAAAATGCAAGGAGAAGAGAATCAAAAAATGTAGCCTGTGAAGCAAAGGAATTGCAGCCCATATAGCCACAAACTTATGTGCAATCTAAGAGAGATGTCAAATTGGAAAAACAAAGGGCATGAATGAGGAAAGTTTGTGGAAGGACAGAAATGAATACAGAATTTTGGGGCACATCATCAACCATAGGTGAAGCTCAATGCACATCTCCAGTTGAAGACACATTGACAACAACATGTGGTTTTCTAGGTACATCAGAAATCACATCTCCAATTGAAGACACACCATCAAAAACATTGCGTTTTGAAAGTACATCAGCAAACACATCTCTATTTGAAGGAACTCCACAAATGACATCTCAAGTTGGAGGTACAACATCATTTACATGTTAATCTCAAGGTATGTCATCAATTGCACCTCCAATTGAAGGTACACGATCTATCCCTGATGTTGTTGACCTTCCCAATATTGATACAAATTTACATTTGAGAACTCCTCCTAGAGTTTTGTATAGAAAACCTACATTTTTTATTGATATTGATTCCAATGTTTTGAAATGGATGCCTAATAAGATTCCAAAATGTATATGTCAAAGATATGCAGAAAGGATATGGAGTTTGTTTTTTGGGAAGCTAAGTGAGGGTGGAAGATGCCAACTATTTGTTGAAATGATGAAGCAACTCAAATTTAGGCCCACCATGAAGGCTCTTGGGCTAAGAGTTTTGAATGACTCAAGTGAAAATTCCATTTTAAGGAACTTGATGAGTGCATACGAGAGCGTGGGTTCCACCTCACACACAAAGGATAGTTGTGCCACACGATGTGTGATGACAACAAAACTATTAAGTAGTCAAACAAGGAACAAGGTGGACGTTACAAAGGCAAGTAATTCTTTGAAAATAAGTAGATCATCTCTAATGAGAGCCAAAGGAAGGTGTGAAAGAGTGGAGGATCCAAATAGAAATGAGTTATGGGAATTTTTGGGTAGAGTGCCATGGAAAGACACAAGAATTGCTCAAGGCTTGAGATCTTTAATTGTGAATTATTGGAAGGATAACACAAGGAACTCTCCTAATCAAAGAGATGTTGTAAGAAGGAGAATTGGTAGTATAAACTATGAGCCACATCCAATGCATTATTTGGATACCACTCAAACCCAATGTTTTGCTAATTTTGTACAAAAGTTTCCTGAAATTAAAATATGTCAAAGGTATTTTGAAATGCTAAAGCCTTTTTATGTCAAAATAAATCACACACGCACTACTTGTTGTTCTAGTGTTCATATCAATTTTTCTAACCATTATGATGTTTATCGACGTATATGTGTAGATATGCATACTGACAATGTTTTGTAGGAATGTAACATAATGCCTCCACCTAAATCATCAAGGAAATTTTTGTCTTCCATTTTATGTGAAAGAGAGGATGGTCAATTTTTTGACAAAAAATCATGTTTGGATGGCACATGTGATCATTGTGGTGGCATGCAACATTTTCCAATTTTCCAACACATGGCTAGTACACACACAATTGGAGACAAAATTGTGGTATTTGGCAAATATACGACAATGGCATACAGTCTACAAGATGGGAAAGAAGCAAAGAAGTGTGAATTGGTTAGTGATAAGATTCTAGTGTATCAGTTTATGGGAATTTTTTGTGATCAGGTGGTTTATGATTATGCAATGCATACACACAGAGCACAATGGTTGGAATCACAGTTCAAGTTATGCAAGGACACATTTCCACTTTGTCATATTGTTTCAGTTGTCGACTTCACTGAGAACTACACACTACAACCATAGAACGAGGTGCAATCACAGTACTACAACTCTGTGAAGGTTTCTATATTTGTACATATAGCATTCATTCATGCAAATGATAGTACAAAGGAAAATAGGAAAGTATTGAGGGAGTATCACTTTTACATTAGTGATGATCGCACACATTCTGCAGAGTTTGTTCAAGGTTGCTTTCATATGTTCTATGCCGATCTGGCTAGCAGGGGCATACCATTTAGTCAACATATCATATGGTTAGATAATTGTACATCACAATTCAAGAACACCAGAATGTTTTACTGGTTGAGCAGGATGCATAGGATTAGTGGTGTTCAACATATGTGGAACTTCTCAGAGGCCAAGCATGGAAAGGGGGAGCATGATGGAGTAGGTGCCTGTATCAAAAGAGCCCTAGCATGAGAAGAGTTAAAGTACACAAACAGTGTAAAGTTGACATATGCAAGATCAACTGTCCAGTGGTGCAATGGTTCAATGGGTCCAGGTAGTGAAGGAAATTCTTTAGTTCATAGATTTTTTCATTTAGTAGATGATACTAACATTGCAAAATATGAGGATTGTTGTACAATAACAGGATCGAGCGAGCTACACTCTTTTAGAAGCTCCAATGCAGGTACATGGACTATCCATACAAAGAAGATGGCATGTTTTTGTTATGCATGTACACTTCAATCATGGAATGATTGTGAGTCAACAGAGTGGGTTGATGAATGGTTTGTAAGAATTCTAACCCCACTTGACACTTATCATCTCCCGATGGCTCTACAAATCACAAAGATGCAATCATCCATTGACTTTGATCATGTATCAGACCTACTAGAACTAGGTAATATATCTTACAAGTTTTATTATGTTGCTCAGTAAATAAATCTAACAAGATGAACATATCAATGCAGGGCACATTTATGTGGTAATTGCAGATGAAGACAATGAAGAGGGTACAAATTAATACCTGTTCCATTGTATTGAGTTCAAAAATAAATTGGAGTCTCCAGTTATAGATGGAGAAAACATAGAATATCCTACAGGTTTGGTGGTTGTTACTAGAACATGACTTCAAAGGTATCCAGTTTAGAATTTTGCAGTTTGGTTGTTTGAGGACTTCGACATGCATCAGAAAATTCTTCAGTATTTGAACCTTGTCGTCGCCACCAACGTTCATTTGATCAAATATAAGGGTAAACCTACTAACAAGAACTTGTGGAAAGTGTGTGAGTCTGACCACAAGGCAATACTCGACACAATAAAGACTAGAGCAGACCCAGATGGTTCCCTGGATTGATTTGTAAGTATGCACATTGAATTTGTAAAGCCATGTTATTGATCACTCTTTTCGACCAACACCTTGCAATAAGGCTTTTTCACGATTACTATTTGATGTCATATGCATTTACGACTGTCATTGATCCTTTTTTGATTGTGACTATAGGTAATACTAAAGTATCTAACATGCGTGAAGGTGATAGTAGGTCTCATCAGCTATATGACTGACATGATTTAGTTATTGCTCTTTTAATGATTTTTATGTGAGTCTATGTCTAAGATTAAGAGGCTTTTGCAGGTTTTTTGTGGACCAAATTCCTATGATACTACACAACCACAGAGAGGCTACTACCCATGTGTTTCATAGGGAGCAGGTGATGTACATGTTTTGAACCATTTTGGAATGCAAATAGTTGGGCCAGCTGAGGTGGAATGGCAAAAAGAAACTAGGCAGAAACTCCTTTTGTCCTTTTCTCAAGTACAATATATTTCATGAATTGTGTTGGAAATGGGAGGATTTTTTCCCTGCATGTATCACTACAAGTATTGAAAAATGGGAGGATTTTCAAGATGTTCTTCCTTCACTATTGTAATATTTTTCATTAACTTACTGTATTTTTTGAAGACTCCACATTCATAAGGACCTATTGCTTCATACACAACCATAGCTCTTGGAGTCTTTAGACACTAACTGACATAGACTTGACAGTCATAGGACATTGACTATGGTGATTGAATTTTATTGTCAAGCACTTTATAATCATACACTCACTATACTTAACAACTGATCACTACTCATTTCTAATCTGTCCTTTTCATTTGCACATTGCCATGTATAGTGACCCTTCACAGTTCCCTTGTGTTCATACATTCATGATGCTTGTCTTAATAAATAACCTTCCTTTAAATATATTGTCCTTTGATGAAGTGAAAAGGTAGGGTTAGCGTATATCTCAGAGAAATTGATGCAACCTAGGTCATCTCTAACATACCTTAGGGTATAACATTCAACAAAACAACTACTATGGTTCAACTGACTCGATCCCTTAAGGGTGTAAAGTGCAAAAGGGAAACAATATTTGATAGGGTATTACTCATAAATCATGGTGATTACAAAATATCTATCTGAACCTATGAGTTCATGTTGGGCCCCTCTACAATAACCTTTCTCAGTTTTCACTATCTCGGAGGCTTTTTCCTATGGTGGCGAATTTTCACTCGAGGAAAAAGTTGTCAAATGCAAGTAGTTGAAAGTTGCAAAGTGGTGCAACTTTCGTTCTGCAGCTCGTGTGACCAAACAAACTATTCCAATGCATCCAATTGGGTACGTTTACGCTAGGAATGGTCTTCTTTAACACCTAAACATGCGGAATCGCTCCGAGCTACGTTCAACCGGATTGATCCCTTAAGGGTCCAAAGTGCAAAATGGCTATGAAATTCAGCATGCTATTACTCGGACACCATGATGCTTAGAAACTTCTCATCTAAACCTACGAGTTCAAGTTGGGCCCCTCTACAATAACCTTTCTCGGTTTTTGGCTATCTCATAGGATTTTTCCTATGGTGGTGAATTTTCACTCGAGGAAAAAGTTGTCAAATACAAATAGTTGAAAGTTGCAAAGTGGTGCAACTTTCATTCTGCAGCTCATGTGACCAAACAAACTATTCCAATGTGTCTGGGTGGGTACGTTTATGCTAGGAATGGTCCTCTTTCACACCTAAACACACGGAATCGCTCTGAGCTACGTTCAACCAGATCGATCCCTTAAGGGTCCAAAGTGCAAAATGGCTGTGAAATTTAGCATGCTATTACTCGGACACTGTGATGCTTAGAAACTTCTCATTTGATCCTACAAGATCACATTGGGCCCATCTACAATAACCTCTCTCGATTTTCGCTATCTCGAAGGCATTTTCCTATGCTGGCGAATTTTCACTCGGGGAAAAAGTTGTCAAATGCAAGTAGTTGAAAGTTGCAAAGTGGTGCAACTTTCGTTGTGCAACTCGTGTGACCAAACAAACTATTCCAACACATCTGGGTGGGTACATTTATGCTAGGAATGGTCCTCTTTAACACCTAAACATGCGGAATTACTCTGAGCTACATTCAACCGGATCGATCCCTTAAGGGTCCAAAGTGCAAAATGGCTGTGAAATTCAGCATGCTATTACTCGGACACCGTGATGCTTAGAAACTTATCGTCTAAACCTATGAGTTCATGTTGGGCCCCTCTACAATAACCTTTCTTGGTTTTTGCTATCTCAGAGGGTTTTTCCTATGGTGGCAAATTTTCACTCGAGGAAAAAGTTGTCAAATGCAAGTAGTTGAAAGTTGCAAAGTGGTGCAACTTTCATTCTGCAGCTCGTGTGACCAAAAAAACTGTTCCAATGCATCCGGGTGGGTATGTTTACGCTAGGAATGGTTCTCTTTCACACCTAAACACGCGGAATCACTCTGAGCTACGTTCAACCAGATCGATCCCTTAAGGGTCCAAAGTGCAAAATGGCTGCAAAATTTAGCATGCTATTACTTAGACACCATGATGCTTAGAAACTTCTCGTCTAATCCTACAAGATCAAGTTGGGCCCATCTACAATAACCTCTCTCAGTTTTTACTATCTCAAAGGTATTTTTCTGTGCTAGCGAATTTTCACTCGGGAAAAAAGTTGTCAAATGCAAGTAGTTGAAAGTTGCAAAGTGGTGCAACTTTCGTTCTACAACTCATGTGACCAAAGAAACTATTCCAACACATCTGGGTGGGTACATTTATGCTAGGAATGGTCCTCTTTCACACCTAAACATGCGGAATCACTCCGAGCTATGTTCAACCGGATCAATCCCTTAAAGGTTCAAAGTGCAAAATGGCTATGAAATTCAGCATGCTATTACTTGGACACCATGATGCTTAGAAACTTCTCATCTAAACCTACAAGTTCATGTTGGGCCCCTCTACAATAACCTTTCTTGGTTTTGGCTATCTCGGAGGGTTTTCCTATGGTGGCGAATTTTCACTCGAGGAAAAAGTTGTCAAATGCAAGTAGTTGAAAGTTGCAAAGTGGTGCAACTTTTGTTCTACAGCTCGTGTGACCAAAAAAATTGTTCAAACACGTCCGAGTGGGTATGTTTATGCTAGGAATGGTTTTCTTTCACACCTAAACATGCAGAATTGCTCCGAGCTACATTCAACCGGATCGATCCCTTAAGGGTCCATAGTGCAAAATGGCTGCAAAATTCAGCATGCTATTACTCAAACACCATGATGCTTAGAAACTTCTTGTCTGATCCTACAAGATCATGTTGGGCCTATCTACAATAACCTCTCTCGGCTTTTGCTAACTTGAAGGCATTTTCCTGTGCTGGCGAATTTTCACTCAGGGAAAAAGTTATCAATTGCAAGTAGTTGAAAGTTGCAAAGTGATGCAACTTTCGTTCTGCAACTCGTGTGACCAAACGAACTATTCCAACACATCCGAATAAGTATGTTTATTCTAGGCATGGTCTTCTTTTTCGCCTAAACATGCGGAATCGCTCCGAGCTACGTTCAATCGGATCGATCCCTTAAGGGTCCAAAGTGCAAAATGGCTGCGAACTTCAACATGCTATTACTCGGACATCGTGATGCTTAGAAACCTCTCGTTTGATCCTATGGGATAACGTTGGACCCCTCTACAATAACCTTGCTCGGTTTTTGCTATCTCAGAGGCTTTTTCTTATGGTGGAAAATTTTCACTCGAGGAAAAAGTTGTCAAATGCAAGTAGTTGAGGCATATTATCAAACAATTCACTGCCTTGTCTATGGCTTGTCATGGCATTCCATCACCATGAGACCAATTTTATTTTAGGCATTTTTTGAAAAAGTTCAATGGCTTGTCTATGCTATTGCTTACTATTATGCTTTCCTAGATTTTTTCCAAGCATCCATAGCTTGTTCGAAAGCATCTATTTTAGGCTTTTATCCATAGCGAGAAGGCAATGAACTATTTGATAAAATGCTTTGGTAGACATATATGAAAAATTTTATAGCATAGACAAGGGAATGAACAATTTGAAAAAATGCCTCAAAGAAATGTGGTCTCATGGAATGCCATGACAAGCTAAAGCAATTGGCAGCTACTCCTAGTTATTAGTTATGCAATGTGAAGTAATTGCATAACTGCTTAGGTTGACTTTGTGAGCAAAAGCTATATTGTAATTGAAATTTTGTCATCTATCAGCATCTAGTTATTCGTTATGCAATGTGAAGTGATGCTTTGAGTTTGAAAGACATGCAATGCATGAATAAAAACTACAAAAATCTATTTTCTACATTTCATTAGTTAAACTCTTTATTTTATTTTCTCTCTATATCTCTATGCTATGGAAATGCCTTTCAATTTCAAAAAAGATAGTTTTTATCTCTTGTTATACAATTTTTTACATTCTTTTATCTCTTGTTATAAAAAGGAGCAGATATACAATGTTAAAGAAGAGTGAAAGCACAACTAAATTTATCATTTCAAAGAAATTTTTTTGATGCATTTTTTCAAACAGTTCACTTCCTTCTCTATGCTATTGCTTACTATTATGCTTTTGATATATTTTTCGAAGCATCCATAGCTTGTTCAAAATCACTTGTTTTAGGCTTTTACCCATAGCAACAAGGAAGTGAACTATTTGAGAAGATGCTTTGGTAGACATGTATGAAAAATGTGGTAACATAGACAAGGCAGGGAACTATTTGAAAAAATATCTCAAAGAAATTTGGTCTCATAGAATGTCATGATAAGAAAATGCAATTGGCAGCTACTCCTAGTTATTAGTTATGCAATGTGAAGAAATTGCATAACTTCTTAGGTTGACTTTGTTCAAACTATATTGTAATTAAATTTTGAGCATCTATTAGTATCTACTTATTAGTTATGCAAAGTGAAGTAATGCTTTGACTTTGAAAGATGTGCAATGCAATGTAATCAATGACATGAATATAAACTAAAAAAGTCCATTTTTTACAATTCATTAGTTAAAATATTTATTGTATTTTCTCTCTATATTTCTATATGCTATGTAAATACCTTACAATTGTATTTAAAAGGCTTAATAGGTCAGTTAGGTGGTATTTGCAAAATCAAGTTGTGAATGAATGGTAATTAAGAGCAAAATTGGCAAATTGCCATCTTAGAAGTCTAACAAAGGGTGGTTATGGTGGTTGATCGGATCAAGGGGTAGTTGGAAGGTGGTATCAATATATATTATTGTAATACCCCGAGTTGAGGGTTGATTTTGTTCAGTTTCTAATAACAAAATATACTTGGAAACGTTGATCACTGGTTTTCTTTGTTTTCCTGAATTTTCTTTGCCTTGCATAGGCCCATACAAGTCTATCATGACTTGAGGCTTTGGATACTTGATTGCATATTTTTTTACTCACTTTGCATCTATTCTAAAGGTTTAAATCCATCGTTGGTGTGTGTGGGATCAGCAAACTTGGTTACTACTCAGTTTTCTGTGTTAGGGGTTTTGAGGGCAACACCATGACACATTAGCCAATCCACCTACTATTTTGACCCTGTTGCTCAGTGGATTGGCCTATACCATGATTATTTTGGTGTATGAATACTTTGGAGGTCGAGAGAATGAATAAACTTAGTGGGGTGTGAAGTTCTAATGCTGTTCAGGGGTCTTTCCACCATGAAAGTAAGGAACTCAAGAACTGAATCTGAGAAATACTGAAAGGAATTGGATTGTGAGTGTCCTTTAAGTTAGGGAAGAGGCATTGTTGGGTGTTTGCACCTTTGGAAGGATCGGGGAAGGTCTGGAGTTATGAGTTTCTTTAAAACCCTTCTTTTTGTGAAGGTTTAGGACAGTTTCTGAGTAGAGGAATAGAACAAGTTCTTGGGGCTCTTAAAATGGGAGAATCCTGAGTTTGGTGAGCATCCCTAAGACTGTTTCAAGTTTCCTTGGTTTGGAGGTGATTTTGTGAGGGGGTTCCTTTGGAAATTAGGCCTAATTGTGAAGCCTAGAGCAAGGGAGGTGTATTGAAAGTTCATGTTGGTCCAAAACAGTTACTATTGGTTTTTGCATATGTTGTGTAACCCTAAAAAGGGTATCTTAATCCACCTTTAAATGGTCAGGTGTTTTGGAAAGGTTGGGAGAAATTAGGCTTGGACCGGGTTTTGAGTTTGGTGCAAGAGCACCTACACCACATTATCAATTTTTTTTTATTTGAATACATCAATAGGGAAATGTTACTATCTTTAGGTTTATTTTGTCTAATAAGCTTTGAGAGATCAAACATAATGCAAATAAAGGGTGTTTTGTGTCTTAGAAGTCAATTAGAAATCATATAAGTTGTAAAATGCTGACAAAGCAACTTTAACACAAACAAATGTAATTAAGGGACCAACTAATCCCAAGGTTGGTTATGCGCATTGGGGAGAATATGGTTGTTGGAAAATTATTTAAAAATCCTTACCAAGGCTCGAATGAGAGAGTGGAAGAATTTTTGTAATAATTTTACACAATAAACACCACAGTTTTGAGCAATTTTCTAGAAAAATATTGTTTTCTTGATCTTTTTGAGTGTTGTACGGGCACATATAGGTTCTTCATGGTCTAATAATTTTAGAGGATGTTTCTATATGTTTTCTAATTCATTTAATTTTTATTTTGTGTCTTAACTCTTTGTTTGTAGAGAGAATCAACACAAACAGTGATTGTCCCAGTGTTGCTGAATCAAGGGTTTGAGGGGAAATTTGTGATGTAACAATCAATCCACCTATTATTTGCTACTATATCTCGATGGATGGATTGAAAACATGTTATAATAAGTGTTTCAACTCATTTTGGAATAAGGATTCATAATTATGTGGTGCTTTTGTGACTGTTCTAAGACTCAACAAGGGTTTTCCAACATGGAAGTGAGGAACGAAAGAGAGGTTTTTAAGAATTAATGCATGTAAGGGTTATGTGAGGGTCTGATGAGTCTGTGCAGAATTATTTTGAGGTGTTTGGGGATTTTGAAGTGTTGAGAGAGGTCTGGAGTTGTATGTTTCTTTAAAACCCTTGATTTTGTGAAGGTTTAGGAGGGTTTCTTGGGTTTTGTGAGTTAGAGGCTCTATAGACACAAAATAATGACAAAATTTGAGGTTTGGCACCATGACCTAAGATTTTCCAAGGTGTTTGGATAGATACCTAAAGTTGGAAGGGTGGTCCCTTTGGAAAAAAAAGGGCTAATTTTGAAGCCAAAATTGAAGTAGGTGTGTTGAAAGTCTATGTCAGTCCAAAAGAGAGACCACTGATTCTTTGGTATGTTGTGTAGCCCTGAAAAGGGTATCTCAATCCATCTTGTAATTGTCTAGTGTTTTGGAAAGGTTGGGAGAAATTTGGCTAAAACTGAGTTTTGAGTCCTACAAGAATAACCAGTCACAAATGTGAGTTTTGGAAACCTTGATGAATCTGACTTAGGGATTGTTGTCAATTGATTCAATTGTCATTGTATGAATGTTGCTGGTCTTTGTAGGGCCTTGGTGGAGTCTTGTTTTTCATTTGCAAGGTTGAGGAGTTGAGACCCTTGAGTGTGGGTTGATGCCTATTAGGCTGAATCATTATGAAGAAGAGTTCTTGATTGAGAATTGACATTTCCATTGTTGTGAGTCTTCTCCACCTTGGCTCTGCATCAAAGTGCTACAAGGGTGGATATTTGGGTAAGGTGTTGAATGAAGAGTTTGGTTTGATGGGCTTTGAGGTTGTGTAGATTTCTCAAAATAGGTTGTATTAATCTTGTTAGGAGCCCCTTGAAGGCAGGTTGTCAGACTGATTGGGTTTGAGCCTCCTTGCCTCTACATCGGTGAGGCACAAGTAATTGAAACATTCCAAAGGATACAAACCACCATGAATGGAGCTTACTTATACAATACACTTTAGATGGGGCTTATTGAGCATTCCACGGTAATTAATTAAATACAACTTACACGATACGCATGATAACATCATTCAAGAATGGCAGTAGCAAAATAAGAGTTTCTTTAATCAAAAATCTGAAAGGCTATACAATGATATATATTGATAAAAATATATAAATATATCCAAAAAAACCATATAGGCTTAGTACAAAGGAGCCATTTGGACAAAATATCACGTATATATATCAATAGTACAAAACATATGTTCCAAAATGCCACATAGGCATACAAAAAACAACACTAATACATAGTCATTTCCCTCTAGGGGAAGGAAATAGATCTCGTGCTGCCTTCGAAATTCGGCTAGATGGAGTGACTGTTGCTTGTCTTGTCTTTCGAACACGCCCGCGACTTCTTCTCTCTTCACTCTGGACCTTCAACTAATACGATTAAAAGTAAAGATGTTAAAACATAGAAATTGAATTATGGAATGGAATATAACAAAATATAATCACTTACCACATACATATAGTCATCATGCACATTTAAAGCATCACCATGTCCACGATCTGGAGTGACAACCACCTGTAGCAACCATGAAGATAGAAATTAAATTACATAAAATTATCGTGAAAATTTTCTATAATAGACCATAAAAGAGAAAATATAATGTCAAATCGACTAATCTATTCCATACCTCTCTCAATGGATCAGAATTGGCTATTGCTGCAACAACTCCATGGTCCATCGGGCCACCAACATCACCAGGGCTATCCCTTTTCAACAACTGAAAATGAAACAATATCTTATCATGTTGATATAGGAGAACATAATGTGACATGATCAAGGAATACTTGAATGCAATGTTTGTGTTTCTCATCAATTTTTTAGATTTGTATATACGCAAAATTATGAAAACTAGCTAACATAGATTTACAACCCTATCAATGAATAAATGCTACGTGAGTGTACATTGTTTGAGGATATGAATCACGAGGTGTGGAGGAAGAAGGTGCACCAGGAAACTATTTGAAATCCGAAGCATGTTATGAGACAAACATTCAAATATAACATTCAACTTTTCAAATGCAATAATAATATCTTTTATACTAGTTGCATACCTGTGGACTCATCGTCGAGAATGTATAAGGGTCTGTAGGAATAGAGCATCCCTCATGAATAGTGCGACCTTGAAATTTCATCATATCAAAATTCTACTAATTTAGTTATTCTTAAATTTCAAAATATATTTTAATAAACAACATTAAAATAACTTGCTAAATTTTACCTGAGTGTCAATGTCGAATGTATCATTCAGAATATCATCTGTGAAATCCATCACCTCTGCAACTGAGGTAGGTTGTGTAGCTACATCACGAGCACCCTAATAATCGTACATGCAAATAGCACCAAAAGCGCCACAATGGTGGGGTGGAGCTCAGGGCCTACACATCTCCTCCACACCAGGCTCTACTAGAGGACTCGCACACTGTAAAATGGTCTGGGTGAGTGAGCCAATCGACTTCATTGTGTCCACCTCTACACTGTCCTTAACAATGGAAGGAACAATGACATGCTCCACCATGGGTCTGCCCAAGGCTCTCGGTGCCAACTATGGATTACGGTGTGCAATAGGTCTATCATGTGTGGAGCCCCCACCTCTACCCTGAAAGTCTAAGATGTCAAAATAGTTTGGCATTTTATTGAGGACAAACTCGCAATAAAGTTTCCTCAATAAGTATTGCGGCACCTCATGGTTATTGCATGGAGGTTGGTCAAATACCATCCACCACCGCTCCCAAAATTTGTTTCTAATTAAATCATGGTGGCACCAATGGATGGGGAACCTCCTGCATGCATGGGAGAAAAATTCATTGGCTTTTGGGTCTTTAAATAGGGCACACAACTCGGCTTTGCTAAATTTTATTTTTTTAACATCTGCATATGACAAACGATTAGCATAAAATTGCCTCATCTCATCTCTCTTAGTTGACCAAAAATTCATTTGCTCGCTCATTTATCCTACATGAGTTAAAATTGAGTTCAATGATTCAGCAATCCCTCTCCTATAAGGGTGGGTTTTGGCATGCTCGGTTAATCTTGCAATTAATTGTTGAATGTCTCTTTTATTGTTTTCAATTTGATTTTGAATACTTTTTTGTGTTCCTTGAGGATGCCTATGAATTGATGGAGGAGTTTCGGGTTGTTCTTGTATAGGAGGCTCTTGATGAGGGGGTGATTGTGAAATCTCAATGTTTTGAGGTGGAGATTCATTCCCTGAGAATTAGAACAAATTTTTATTATAAAAATCTATTTAAAGTTGCATTCCAAATCAAATTTGAAATAAATAGAATAAAAATACACACCTCTTTGCAATCTTTGACCTCTTTGACGTGTTGGCGGCATTCGCATGGAAAATGGCAAGCTAAAGATGCAAATAATGGAGGATATTTGGTGAGCGCGAGTTGCAGACTTGAAATCTTCCTTCTCAAGCCGCGGGTTGAAGACAAAATGAGGGTTCCAAACCCGACTTTTGCATTTTATGTCTAGAAATACATTTGGCGCACACCAAATGTATTTCTAGACATTTGGTGTGTGCCAAATGTATTTTTAGACATTTGGCATGTGCCAAATAATTTTTAGACATTTGGCGTGCGCCAAATACATTTTTAGACATTTGGCGTGCGCCAAAGGCCTTATTTTGGGGTTTTTTTTATAGTTTTTTCAATTTGGCACCTAAATTATGTCACAGATTGGTGCACTTACCCTCCATGATCATTGAACAATGTTCCTCCCTTTAGGAAGAAACAAATATAAAGGTGTATGCAAGTTTTCTCCCAAGTCTTGAAAGGAATATGTAGGAAGAAAGATAAAAAATATATGAAGTCTCTAAAATTAGCTCAATTGTCCCCATATCGATGGTGAATGTTGTCACAATCAAATCAGACATTCTAGGCCACATTGTTGAAGATGACAAATCAAAATCTCCTAAAGACTGATATTGAACACAATACAAATAAAATGATGGTTTTACAACAGTTGTGTAATCACTGTCATCAAAGAGGAGAGATAACCCCTCAAATAATTCCTCCAACTCTAGAAAGGGAGACTCCACAAAAAAAGTTTGAAATACATGTCAGGAAATCATCCTAAAAAGTTGTATCTAAAAGACTATGTATGTCCTTCTGCAAGAAGTCACTAGAGGCTTTTGAAGAACCAACATTAGACTCTATAATAGCAATAGATGCATGGACAAAAAAGTGGTTCTCAAAGAGAAGATGTATGTCCTAAATAGTGTCATCTAGATCCAAAATGAGGCACTTTATAAACAAGCAACACATGTTTGTTAGAAATCAATCCCAATGGGTTTTTTATAAACTCAAATTCGGTCTGGAGTATTAATTAAATACAAGTATAAATTTAATTAATAATCTTTAATTCTTCTACTTATAAAAAAATTAAAAAAATTATTTATATAGTTCATTTTTCTAATTCTTTCTAGCCTAAATCACTTTCTTCATATCTTAATTAAATGAACAAATTTAATTAGTTTGTTTTATTTAATTAACCTCCTCTTACTAAATTTAAATTTTAAACTCCAATTTAAGCATATTTCTACTAAATTCTTCCCATCTTCCACCTCATCATGTGTCTCAAGAATTAAATATTTCTAATATTTAATTCGGAATTTATCATCAACAAATTCTAACTAATTTGGGACACTTGGCCTTCATCTTCATTTGATTCCTCTTCACACTTGGTAGTTTTTTCACATGCAAGGAACATACTTCCCCTTTTCTCTCTAACCTCTTCATCTTCAATGGTCCATCTCTCCAGATCGAATCCAAACCGTTGATTCTTGCCACATAGGCTCATGCCTTGGAAAATCTATAAATAGGCCCTCATTTATAGCAAAAGAGAGTTGAAGAATTTGTTGCAATTACACTTTGGAACATTTTAATTAGCATTATCATTCTAGTGAGAATTTTAGTATTAGAATTTTAGCATCACATAGTTTAATCATGGCATTTTCATTAGCAACATCTTAATTACAACATTTTCATCATATCATTTTCATCATATCATTTTCATACAACAATATCATCGTAGCACTATTATCTTTGCATATCATCTACAACTAGTTCATTATCACATAATGTAGGAAACAACTCTTGCATTTCCAGCATCTCTCATTCTTCAGGTTGTCATTTGGAAAGTCATGTGCACAAACAATCTGAGAGCAAAAATGACTTAAAGAATCCTTGGAGATAGAGGACAATGAGACGCCCTTGAGGAATTGTTATATTAGTTTTCTTATTATTTGAATTCCTTAATATAATGTTTCATTGGTGTGTTGTATAAGTTTACTTTACTTATTCACATTATCTATATACACACATAAATTGGCACCCACCATGGGGCTTAGCCCCATTTTTAATATTTTTCTTGCAAGTTTCATCAACAGGTCCGTTTGTGAATTCCGATGTAGTGCATCCACTATCTGTTTCAGCACACTGGTGGTGACTTTTGGTGCATCAAAGTCCTATTATAGTGCATACATAGCCCAGACTAGTGCATCTACCTTATGTTTCTACACATATACAGGATTTGATTTCCCTTTTCCGTTTTCCAAAATAGAGTATTGAATGTGTTTAATAACACATATACTAAATATATTTTAGCACACATGCTCTTTATTTTAGCGCATATACCTTTATTTGCAGAAATCTACAATTATGGGGGACTGATCTATGTTTTCTATTTTGCAGATAATCTATATGCTATCAAAGATATATCATAAAATACTAACAATGTTTGCAGGGGTTGGATTTATTTTCCTTTGATTAAATTAGGAATCTAATTTAATTACAAAGTTAAAGAACACCATGTACGTTGTTTTTGCAAAGTGATAGGCTTATGCTCTCCCCTTTACTAGGTGACCAAAATTCTAGACTCACTATTTTTTTTATTTTAATATCACCTTTAGGAGGCTGCCTCCCCACTTCGAAAGGAGTGAATGACCTAAGTGGGAATAGCTAAAGCCAAGCATTCCAACCCACTATAATCAAACATGAATTGTGACGAAATTCACATTCAACAGTAGTGTGCATTGATAGCCATCCCCAAAGCCTTTTTTCTAGAGGTTGGGAGGCCTCCTACGGGATTTTATCATTTGTTGCACCAAACGAAAACCCGTACTAAACACTTTAAGTGTATTAGCCAAGCTAGATCAGTTTTCAAACATTATAATATTCACATTGCAAGGGGAGGGAAGAATCTACCCCCAAGACACTCACCATATAACTACCAAGGATTTATGGCCAATAGTGGAGAAGTCTACTTTGGTTAAGACCCAAAAAAGGAAAAAACATGGGAGCCCTCTAGAGGGTGACAAGGCTATGTGAGCTAACATAGTTCTAATATGTGGGTTGTGATTTTATTAATGACCCTTGACATTAGAAGAGTCTGAATGATCTATTTTCTATTGTTCAATACCAGTGGAAATCAAAGGGATCAGACAAAATCCTAGAACATACACTTGATGTTTAGATCATAGGGTGAAACAAATTTTTGACTACTTTCTTTTGTGTCTTCAATCATTGGTCAGAAGATCATCCATCAAAACACCCAATTCAATGACTCAAAAATAAGAAAAACATGTCAACTTTCAAAATAGTGACATTTCCAGTTTAGCTCATAAACTTCATGTTCTGGCGCGTTTACCCCATCTTTCAATGCATAAGCTTTATGTTCTAGCATATTTATCTGATATTCTAGTGCATATAGGGTCTGTTCTGGTGCATTTACCCCATTTTCTAGTGCATATACAACATGTTTTAGCGCATTCACTTGATACTCAAATAAAAAGAAAAATTAAACTTTTGTCCGACAACTAGAATCATATTTAGGGACCCTTTTCAAAGAAGAGATCATTTCTCATAAAAAAATATCTTTAAACTTGAAGAAATTAGATTTTACAAGTGCAATCCCTTTAACTAGACTTGGATCAAACATCTTAAAGTGCCAAATCACCAATCTCATCTCTGATTGTTAGCTGAGTTTCACTATTAGGATCTATCATCCTTTATCATGAAACAAACATTGTACATCAGATTTAGCTTAGTGTCATTAATAGGATCTATCATCCTATTTGACTTAGGTATTTCATTGGCACTCCCAAAACAAAGATCAAAGTATAGAAAAACTCTATCACTTGCATGCTTGTTTTAACAAGAACTCAAAAGAAAAAAATTAGAGAAAAATAAATAGAAACCCAAACCATCATGGCAGAAGGAGAAGAAAATCATTTTCACAAAATTCACCAATTTGAAATAGATGAGATAACTGATGAGGACATTCAAAAAGCTCAACAAGACCCTAAATTTCAAAAGTTCATGGAAAAAATTCTAGAAAAATATGGAGAGAAATACTTTCTGATCATGGCAAATAAAGATGTAAAACTACCCAACGATTTTGATATCAACCAATTGAAGGAATCTCCCAAGAAAATAGAAGTTGGCTCATAAATCATAGATCCATTGAATTCTTTAACTCACCAAATGCAAAATCCTCAACAACAAATCCTAAACATGCAAACAGGAACAACAAAGAGATATTTGTTGCAAGACATCTGTCCTTACCCCTTTGACAGAAATGTGAACATGATACCTTTTCCACCAAATTGTGAATTTCCAAGATATGAAAAATACAATGGAAAAACTGATCCTCAAGATCATGTAAGAGAATTTTGCACCATGAGTTTGGAATTTGCACATGAAGAAACCTATCTAGTGAGATTATTTCCAAGAAGTTTGGGTGGTCAATGTATGGAATGGTTTTCAAAATTCCCACTAGGTGTTAGATCATTTAAGGAGTTGGTAAATAAATTTATCTCCCAATATTCATACAACATCCAACATGAAATAACCATGAAGAACCTATGTAACACAAAACAAAAAAATGGTGAATCATTCTTTATAGTCTTGCAAAGATGGAGATGATTTTTTTCTAGATATGCTCATCCTATACCTAAGAAAGAAAAGATGGAGATCTTTATTGATAATCTGAACAATGAGATAAGTTATAGACTCCAATTCCAATGTCCACCCAGTTTTGAAAAGTTGATAGAAAATGGAATTAAGATTGAGGAAGTTGATGAGCCAAGTTTTGGCACATTTAGATCATGCTTTTACAAAACACTTTTCTGCTTTTCATTATGCTAAGAAAAACATTTAGTGCTTATTATGGGACAAGATAGACTTTTTTATGCTTAATATAAAAAGTATATTATAATAAGTCTTTCCATGATTATTACCTTGAAATATTTTATTAGTTTGATGAATGCCTTATGACTTTGCATGATGACAAACCCTTCCTACAACCATGTATGAAATAATGTTTTCCTTAGATTAATGCTTAATGAATTTATAAATGAGGTGATGTATCTTCTTAAAGGTTGAATGTGTTGAGCTAACTTTCTGCCATAGGAATAGCTGTTAAGATATTTTGCAAGTACCACGTTTGAGGAAGAAATTCAGTTTCCACTTGAAGGTTGAATGACTAATTCAATGAAGACTGGTTCGGCAGCAAGGAATAAGGAGACAGTTTCAAGTCATCCGCCATGTAGGGAAAGTGTTCCATAAATCTACCTCAAGTGTCTTGGTTGCGCATGAATCTAGGATGGTGGCACTTTAAAACTTCAGAACTGATTTGACTTAGTTCTTCCTTTTTCATCCACCGCTTCACTTAGTTAGTTATGATGTAATAAAGACTTCCCATTTTATGAGGGAAGTGTTAGTTAGTCGTTAGATTCAGTTTTCAATAAATAGCCTATTCTCCTTTAGAGGAAGGACAGGAAGTATTCAGTTTCCAGAAATACAGTTGAAGATTTTGAGCTATGTACTTGTCTATTTTGAATCAATAAAGTGTTTATGAAGTTTACAGTCTAATCTATTGTTTACCTTTGACACTACCTAAGGGGGCCCACTTAGGGAGTTTTCCATCCTTTCATTCTGCAAGTTAGAATAGCTCCACTTTCTTTCATAGAGGTTAATGTGACTATTCCTGTAGCTAGCAGAAACACAGAGTTGTCAACTGTTCCTACAGCCACTAGATGCAGAATAGTTTTTTCTTTCAGTTTTCATTTCCAAGCAAGTTTATCCAGTAAAATTGTTTTCAATAACTCAATTTTCAGGATAAGCATCTTTAGGAAGCCATGCATGTCTGAGAAAGGTAATTAGTGCATATTTTGTGCTAACCCATTTCAAGTTTACGTCCCTGGGTTGATGATTAAATGAGGTTCTTTAGCAGGTTATGACTGTCGGTTGTGATGTTCAATCCCTAAGTAAAAGGAATTCATGTTCCTAGTTATTAAGTTGATTAAAGGACACTACATTTTTGGCACCGTTGTCGAGGATGGTGTCAAACTAAGAATCTATTGCAAACATGCTAGTAGGCAGTTTGAAATTTTATTTCTAGTATTTAGATCAAAATTCACCATTCCAGCATTTTTCAATAGTTTAGATTTAATTTTTGTTGTATGCTTAGAATAAGAGACCAATTTGGAAGATTCCTTCTTGGAAGAATAGATATTGAAGAAATTGAATCAGACCTCTTCCATGAAGACCTATATTTGGATGTTGGCCAAGACTTAGTTACCTCATCCTCTTCGTCTGAAGTTAGTTTAAACCTGTTTGGTGAACCTGACAACCTTGATCCACTCACCGAGCAATTGAATAATCTACACACTTCCAATAACCCACTTTCCCTCGTAGTCCATCAGCTAGGAGCTAACCCAAGACCACCACCAAGGATGGTAAGGCCTACTTTTCCATTCCCACTCCTTGAACTACATGACAATAATAACCTCAAGAATATCCCTACCTCATTGCTCCCAAAATTATATGGACTTATTATAGAAGACCCTCATACATTATTGTTTGAGTTTTACATCCTATGTAGGAGTTATGATTACACTACTGAAGCACAGGGTGATCCCACAATAGTGGTTTACAATTTTTGGCCAAACTGGACATTAAAATTATTATTTTTAACTAAATCTTCACATTTGGGCACCTATAGGGGCTAAACCGTAAGGAATTTGAAGATGATTCAAACTAGAGTATCATCAAATTTTGTCTTTAGATTCTAAAAATATTTTTTTCAAATTTTTTGGAATAAGATTGCTTTTCTTTTTCCATCTCCCACTAAAACTAGTTTTTTTCAAAAAACAACATTTTTAAAAAGTGACGCTCACCGTATACAACATAATTTTTTTTGTATGAAGGATAAAATTCTAATTTTTTTGAATTTAAATTTTTAACTATGATATCTAGCACTTTAATTTAGTCTCATATGTTTTTATTGAATGTTTTTTCCTTAATAGAGTTTTGAAGTCAAACCAATTGCAATTCAGACATAGACGGACTGTATACAACATAACTTTTTATGTATGTATCGAAATTCAATTTTATTTTTTTTAATGGATCAAGGACATCAATACCCAGCCTGGACATATTTAAAAAAAATATATTTTGATAATTTTCTATTTTTCCACATGTGCAAAACAGAGAGCTTGATTTTGGTGAAAAACCTATGTTTAATAAAACTAAAAAAACACATACATAATAAAACCAGAACATATTAAAATTATATTCGTGGGATGACTCATTTTGAGGAATACCATAATCATTTGAAAAAAAAATTAAATGAATTCATTTGATCCCCCAAAAGGTAAATCAAAAGTGACTTTTTATCAGCATTTTGATAGGTGTAAAGGAGACTCATTTATAGGTATGGTTTAAAAATAGCAAGGTTCTATCCAAGGGGGTTTGATCTAAGGTGGTTTTATCAAACCCTCTTCAATTGGAATCCTTAAAATGGAACTTTTAAAGGCTTAAATCATTATATTTTCTAAAAATATGTGATTTCAGCAAAAAATAGTTCCTCTCAGAAATTGTAAACCAGCTTTGTGGGATCACCCCACACAAGATGGAATTGTTTCCCTCTACCTTAAAGGAGTCATATTTAAGATGGTTCATGGGATTAGGAGGCAATGCAACGGCCACTTGGGATGAGTTGAAGGAGTTGTTCTTGGGAAAGTATAAAGAATATTGTAGGGGGGATGATATGAAAGGAGATGACATCTTCAAGATGTCACAGAAGGAGGATGAAACCTTGGAAGACTATGTGTCCAGGTTTTTGTTCAGTGTGTAGAAAAACACTCAACACCAGTTAAATGAGGAGTCTAAAAAAATTCTCTTCCTAAGAGGAGTCAATGATACTTGCATGGAAGCACTAGACCTCATGGCTCGAGGGGATATCACCCAAAGCAATTGGGATGACATCAAGAATATTTGTTTCAATTACTCTAGAGAAAATGTAAAGAAAGGTAGGGGGTTCAGACCCTCTATTGCAAAAGGAAGTGGCTCAGGAGTATCAAAGGGAGAGATTTATAATCTCTTGTCTGACTTTAAGCAAGATATTATCAATGATGTAGCTACTCAACTAGACACCATGCAAGCAAGGAGGAAGAAAGATGAAGCTGATGCGATGCTAGCTGAATATTGCCCTCACTGCAAACAAAGGAAGAAGGATTGCAGATGCAAGGTGATGGCTAATTTGGAGGTGCAACATCTACCCACTAATTTCAAAACAATTGAAGGAGATGAGGAAGTGTTCTTTGTTTCTCAACACAAGCCTTGGGCCCCAAGACAATGTATGCCTCAGGACCCTTTGCAAAATTTTGGTTCATACAATAATCAGTGGAAGAACTAGTACCCTCCAAATTATGGCCCATATTCTCAACCTCAATGGAATAATCCTTGGCCAAATGCTCAGCAAAACTGTTGGCAACCCCCATAGGAGAATTGAAAATCACCATAATAAAATCAGTGGCAGCAGTCTAACCAGTGGAGAGGAGGTCAGCAATGGTCAAATCAACCCACTGGTTTCCTGCAGCAACCCCAACAATAGTCAATTATGCCACCTACTGCCACTAATCAGAGCCAAAATCCTAAGCCAACCTAGTTACTTGCTCAAGCAGCACCTAATCCCAATAATCAACCTCAGCAGCAGCAGCAAGTTTATTTTACTGATCCTAATCATTAGCTTGCCTATGCTCTCAACCTGAATAATATCAACTTACGTTCAAGAACAGTGTTACCCACACCATCTCCTCCCATAATCTTAGAATTGCCATCTAAGGAGAATGAGCAAGAAGATATTAATGAGCCCATACAAATTCCATCACTGCCTAAAGTATCCAATAAGCCTCCACCTCCTTTTCCACAAAGGTTGGAAGGTGAAGTTGTTCAAAAGCAAGAAGAGCCCACCTTTGACATTCTTGACCAGGTAAAGCACATATGTGTAAAAATTCATTTTTTCCAAGCAATTAAGGAAGTACCTATCTATAGAAAATCTATCAAAGAAGCATGTTTAAAGAAGTCAGGTAGGAAGAAGAAAGATCCTTAGACTGTTCATGTCTTAGGCCAACTCTCTGATTTGATGCTAGGGAAGCTTACCATCCCAAAATATTCAGACCCTGGCAGCCTTGTTGTTGAAATCAATATTAATGGGGTTCAAATTAAGAATGCTTTAGTAGATCTTGGAGAAGTTATCAATGTCATGACCAAAGACCTTGTACTAAAGTTAAGTATTTCAAACCTAAGACGTACACCTATAGTCTTGCAACTTGTTGATAGTTCAACTGTCAAACCTAATGGACTAGTGGAGGACTTAGTTGTTACCCTAGATTCATGAGAATATCTTGTTGATTTTATGATTTTGTCTCCAAAAGCATCACTAGGAGGTTATCCTATAATTCTAGGAAGGCCTTGGTTAGCCACTACAGATGCTTATATAGGATGTAGGATTTGTAACATGACTATCTCTAATGGGTATACCACTAAGAAGCTCACCCTTTATGCTCCAGCCTAGCCTCAACCTAAGTTAGGACAAGCAGTCTAGCCAGATTTGGGAGAAGATGTGGAAGATATGAATTCTATGGAAAATCTGATGATGATCACAAGAGAGCCTTTTATTGCAAAACAAGAAGAGGAAGAGATACTGTCTAATGTCCTTTTGAAAAATTATGGTATTGAATACCCCCTTTGTGAAAGAGTTCCATGTTCTTTATAGACAATTCTTCCTCTGCCCACTTCAGCTCATTATTCTACAACAACTGACTGTTTGCACACCTTATTGCCCCATGAACTAGAAATGCCTTTTTTGTCTGAAGTATCCATGCTTGAATTGACTTCCCAAGTGGAGGTAGCTGCAACATTTCAGGAGGCCCAGGACAATTTGAAAAAGGTATTGAAAAGATGTGAAGATCATAACTTGTCACTGAATAGTCAGAAGTGCTTCATGATGATGCAAGAAGGAATTATGCTTGTTCACTCTATTTCTGCTGTAGGAATATAGGTAGATCCCTCTAAAATTGAAGTCATTTCTAGTCTACCCTTCCCTACCAAGCAAAAGGAACTTAGAAGCTTTCTAGGACATGCTGACTATTATAGAAGATTCATTAAGGATTTTAGTCAGATGGCAGGGCCCCTATACAACTTACCAAAGAAAGATGCAGAGTTTTCCTAGACAACAGAATGTGAAAAAGCATTCCTTGATCTGAAAATTGCCCTTACACAAGCACCTGTTTTGAAAGGACCCGATTGGTCACTTCCATTCCATATTCATATAGATGCATCATATTATGCTATTGGTGTTTTCTTAGGACAAAAGGTGGTTTAACTGAGCATGCACTATATTACATCAACAAGAACTTGCAAGGAGCTGAACTCAACTACACTGTTACAAAAAAAGAAATGTTAGCAATCATTTATGCCCTCAACAAGTTTAGGCATTATATCACAGGCTATCAGATATTTTTCCACACTTATCATGCAGCAATTAGGTATCTTATGAAAAAAAGCTCAATAATAGGGAGACTAGCAAGGTGGTTGTTGTTGATGCAGGAATTTGATATTACAATCGTGGACAAGCCAGGTAAAGTCAATGTGGTTGCTGATTTCCTATCTAGAATTCAAAGGCAAGATGATTCTGTAGTAATTGAGGACTCCTTTCCTGATGAACATATGTTTTCCATCAAATTCATTCACCCATGGTATGTAGATATAGCAAATTATCTGGTTGTAGGAATAACTCCTCCTCACCTCTCACACTATTGAATTTGAACCCAATTTTCGATGGCCATTTGTCAGAATTTTGACACTGTTTTGTCGGTCAACCGACGAATCACATAACCAGCGTCGTCACTCAATTTTCATCCATAATCCGATGGACTGTAAAACATCGCACTCACGATGCAAGCTCGTCCAAACCACAATGCCCACTTCATCGATCAAGCGACGAGCGGTGGCTGAAGCACGGGTGGCGTACCTCCACTGAAGCGTCGGAGCAGAGACATATGTTCGTCGGAACCACGAAGATAGTTTCATCGATCTAATGATGCACATGATGCAGAGCATGGGAGGCATACCTTTGCCAAAACATTGGATTAAAAATAGAAGTTTGTTGCCATTATGACGAAAAGTTTGACATATTCCAAATTTCGGTGAGAGATCAAGACTGTTACAGCGAATAAAATTGCCTGACATATTATATCGGGAGGACTGGACATTTGTCTCAGCGATAAAGTTTCATCGGCAAGATATAAATATTGTCGCATCGACGAAGCACGAGGGAAGCATATCTGCAAGACATATACCATCGAAGTAAGTTCTAAATGTCTCCCCGACCTGCTCTCTGACGTCGATAAGCATATATCGCCAAGTGTCTTGGCGACATACTTCCGATTGAAATAGCGACAGAAGTTTGTCAAACTCACGACGAAATGGGAAAGTCATTACGAAAAAATTTTGTCAAATACATTACAAATCTATCAGACGCTTTTCAAGGTTCGTCGCAAATGCGACGGAACAATGCAATTTAAAAAAAAAAACTATTCATTGAAATGTAGGCATATCGGTGAAAGATCAAGACTATTGCAGCGATCAAAATTGTCTGAGAGGATATATCGGGAGGACTGGATTGTGGTCTCAGCGATGACGGTTCATCGGTGAGATACGCATCTTGTCTCATCAATGAAGCATGAGGGAAGCATATCAGAAAGACATATACCATCAGAGTAAGTTCTAAATGTCTACCCGACCTGCTATCTGACACCGATAAGCATACATCGACAAGTGTCTTGGTGACATACTTCTGATTGAAATAGTGATAGAAGTTCATCGAACTCATGATGAAATGGGTAAGTCATTACGATGAAAGTTCATCAGATACATTGAAAATCTATTAGATGCTTTTCAAGGTTCATCACAAATGCAACCGAACAATGCAATTTAAAAAAAAACTATTCATTGAAATGTAGGCATATCGGTGAAAGATCAACACTATTACAGCGATCAAAATTGCCTGAGAGGATATATCGAGAGGAATGGATTGTGGTCTCAGGGATGATGGTTCATCAGCAAGATACACATCTTGTCTCATCGACGAAGCACGAGGGAAGAATATCGGCAAGACATATACCATCGGAGTAAGTTATGAATGTCTACCCGACCCGCTATGTGATGCCGATAAGATTACATCAGAAGGAGTCTTGGCAACATAGTACATATCAAAATAACAACAGTAGTTTGTCGAACGTGCGATGAAATAGGCAAGTCATTATGACGAAAGTTCATTGGATATATTGCAAATTTGTCGGACTCTTTTGGAGGTCTGTTGAAAATTTGACGGAACAATATAATTTTTTTTTTTTAAAAGCTATTTGTCCAAAAGTAGGCATATCGGTGAAAGATCAAGACTGTTACAATGATCAAAATTGTCTAAGAAGATATATCCGGAGGACTGGCATGTGCTCTCAACAATGAATTTTCATCGGCAAGATACTCATCTTGTCTCATCGATGAAGCACGAGGGAAGCATAAAGGATAGATTGGAAGACTTCAGTATGAAAATTTAGATCACAATATGATTAACCCTATTTGGACAAATGCAATGACATTAGTGTCAAGAGTTAAGAGGCCATTCAACTTTGCATTTCAATAAATTATTGTATGCATTGAGTAAGTGTTTACAAGGTAGAAAAAGGACAGTCATATGACTGTTTAAAATATCAAACAACATGTCAGTTGTTATGTTTAATTAGGCTTATAGAGGCAGGGATTTATCATTTTTTGCATACATCTGCAGTCCAAGCTCTAGGCCTGCATTATTTGGTTACTATGTATGAGAAATGAGCAATGAATAATTATAGAATATGGAGGCTATGGATGATATTATGATGGCCACATTTGATTTTGATCAAAAATTGAAGAAAAATATAAAACCTATGATGAGTCATGAGATCAAGGGGACTGTCATGGACAACAAGCACAACCTACGAACTAGATTCTAATTTTTCTAAAAAAGAAAAAATCAAACTAGTGAATATTAAACTACACACTAGAATCTAAAATTGTGGAAAATGAGAAATTTGGTGAGAAAGAGTACCTACAGTGCATCTTGGATACTTAGCTAGTGTATTAAAAAAAAGGATTGCAAACCCAAAATAATTCTCACTCTAGAAATTCAATAGAAAATTACAGATTGTTATCTTGGATACTTAGCTCTTAGACGGTCAATAAAATAATATGAGCATAATTATGAATGGCTTTACTGGCTAATGGAGAGTGGACCTAGTTCTCTTGAATTGAGATACTACTAAGATGTGTTGACTGGTGATTTTAGACTACGGATATTCTGCTTCAATCTCTATAAGTTACTTTTGTTTTAAATATATTCAAGATAACTCTACAAAAAAATTAACTGATCTCTTAGAAATTATGCAGATTATTTTGTAAATACTTCTCCATTTTGATATTTTCTTTCAAAAATTCATAGAAAGATATGTAATTCCATATTTGAAACTTACATATTTTAATTTTACTAGTTCTGTAATTATAGTATATCATTCCAACAATTGTGAAACACATAGGCAATATGTTGGATGAATGAAGTAAACTATGCAATTGGTAGGTGTAAAGCCAAATTCCTTAACCCTTGCCAGCATCCTTCTTTCCTATTTTAAAACATGTGCTTTCGAATAGGGCATGAAAATCCATGTAAGTATAATGAAAAGGAGATTTTTATCATATATTATATTACAGTAAGTTGAATGAATGTAAGTAGAGATATTTTAGCATACCTACAAATGGTACAAAATTTCATGGTTAAGTGGAAGCCTCCCATCAACAAAAAGATCCAAATATCCGTGTATCTATCTCAATTGAGCCTCTAAACCCTTCAGAGCTATCAATTTTTCCACTAACTTGTTATGCACAAAAGTCAAATTTTTGAGAGCACTAAAATAAAATAAAAAAATATTACATTATGATCCAAATCCACACACAACACAATGTTCATAGTGAAAAGTTAGCACTGTCTTTCATCTTTGCATATTGATTTGATGCTTCAAATGATGCATTTCTTATATTGAAAAGTGCATTACTTACCTTATTGAGCTTCTCTTTGTTTTGAGAATAGTTCAATATTCTCTACTTAATAGGGCCAACCACATGAAGGTGGAAGCTCATTTTGGCCCATCCCACCCCCCCCCCCTCACATCACTCTCAATTCCCCATACCCGATCATATAACATTAATCATTCATTCATCCATTAATAACATATAACATTCATTCACTCATCCATTAATAACATATAACATTCATTTTTTCAGTTTTTACATATTATAAAAAATATGGTTGTCAACTTGTCATAATATGATTACAATCACTTTTTTTTTGTAGCTAAAAAAAGCTGAAGTGGAGTATTGTTTTCAAAATCATTTGTCCCCCCTTCAATTGTTCTGAGCTCTGCTCATGATCTTAATGTATTCCTAGTGGTGTACTCACAACATGGATGCGGCTGCAAGGTGGGGTCTACTGCAATAGCAAAGAAATGTTAAATTGATATGTTTTATTATTATTGTTACACGTATTTCATTAATTAAAAGAACATCAGAGTGGTGCTCTTTACCTGATTGGGCCACATCATGTTCCTGATATTGTCTTATAGCCTCATGCTCAACATGTTGAACACCCTCTAAATCCTGATTTGGAGTCAAAACACGAAAGATTACATTAATTAATACACCAATTGCAATTAAATATGTTTAAAAGAACATTAGAGTGGTCCTCTTTACCTGATGGAGCCACATCATGTTCCTGATCTTGTCTAGCCTGATCATGCTCAACATGTTAATCACGCTCTACATGCTATAAAGTTGAAACACGAAAGGTTACATTGATTAATACACCAAATGCAATTAAAGATGTTTAATTGTATTAATCCATACTGCATTTTGTATAACACATGAATACCTCCAATACCGGGATGCACACCATGGCCTTCATCGGCAGGTTGTGCTCCACCCTCAGCAGGCTGCATTCCAATGTCATGTGCAGTATTATCATTGCTTATCTGTGTAAAAAAAATAGGCACATTATTATGGTAGAAATTAATATTGAACAAAGTGCACAAGTATTGAATTTGAAATCAACTTTATTGAGTTTATTTACCTGCGTGTTGGATGTTGTGGAAGATTGTGTTTGCCCAATTGAGACTCTTAGCTATTCAGTCAGGGCTCCATAGCCTTGGTGGAAGGCAATCTTCAAGTCCTCTTCTGTGGGCATTCTGTTGAAATCAAAGCCCTGCATTTTTGCATGCGATCATGAATTTTGCTTCTATGGTGTGATAAAACAAAAATTGTTTGCAATTTATTATTTGGATGCAATATTTCATTTATTGATACTTACAAATCATACGGCTATTTTCATATAACCACCAGAGCCAAGTTTGTGCTACCCATGTTTTTCTAGTCTTGCCTTTGTTGCCTTTGATGTGTCGGGCAGCCTATGAAAAAATTGAAATACGTTAGATTATGTAAAAATAAAGAGTAATCAGTATATAATTAAATTGTTGACAGTATGACATACCTTGCTTGGCTCGGTGGTGTCTTTCCTTTCTTCTTTTCAGCCTTCTCCTTTCCATTCAACACCAAGTCCTTCCACTCCCTTTCTGAAATCATGGGGGGACGCTCATACTTTCTGTTCTTCTCTAAATGTGACCTATATTGGTCCCTCACATACTTTAGATAGGTACCATCTTTATTAAGGACCTTAGTTCGGTTGAATGTTTTATCACTGAACAACACAACTAAACGGTTAATGAGCTCATCTTTTAAATCTTGATTTTGGGCATTCCATCATGTATGTATGGTGGAACCAAAGAGCTCCAATGTAATATCACTTAGATGTTTATAAAAAACATCATTTCCTACAAAATGGTCATGGGATCATTAGTCTATAAAGAGTGATCAATAAGTAAATTTCAATTGGATTATATATAATAATAATTAAAACATTTTAAAGTACTTGGGACCTTCTCTATCTTTATGGGAAGGAAATCCTCAGTCACCAAAAATATGACCGGAAATGTTCCCGTACTAGTAATATGAGAAGATCCAAGAAATGCTGCTAAAACATCACCAATACTAGTGGCCTATGTATCCACAGGTACTGACACATGTAGTGGCATGTGTTCGCTACCAGACGGTGGACTACCGAATGCCTGCATGGTATGTATTGCCGATATTTCAGTTGACAATATAGGCATGGATGATGGGGCCGGACAAAGTGTTGTATGTGCAAGAAGATCAGGATTGACACTTGTACCATCCCCTACTTCCCAGGAAACAATTGTAGTACCTTGATCATGGCCAGCAGCATGATGAGGATGCAAATAATCCTATAAAAAAAACACATATTTTAGTTCATGACATAAAAGAGTACAAAATATTAAACCATGAATGAACTTATGTTATAATTAAAGATCTCATGACATCTTACTTGCAAGTTCTATGCTCTCTCAGACAATATTTTAACCCTTTCTCTTATCTCATCTGTTTGAGGCACTACGAATACCAACTTAAGGATTTCTTGATTGCATTTTTTTTGGGCCTTCCTCATCATATCCACAGGGTTTGTGGAAAATGCGATGTCATCATCGCATAATAGTGACTCCACCTCCATATGGATGTTTTCCTATACTGTTGGTGCCTTTCCCGATCAGCCGATTGCAACAAGAATATTAAAAACATTATCAAAATTAACCCAATAAACTCATGAAAATAACATAATAATAAAACATTTTGCTTGTATCTAATTTGTACAATTATAATGAGGTCAACCTATCGGATAGAAGCGCTTGAAGATGGATTGCGATCTGTGCTCTGGGCCGGAGCCTTCCTTGTATGATCAATGTCCTGCTATGACAAAAATTAAATATAAAATAAATTACCGAAATGAAACCAATAGACTTACAAAAAAAAACATAATAATAAAATGGTATATTGGAGTCATTAATTGGAGGTTGGGTAAAATGGTATATAGTACATACCACCCCCATAGTAATTTTCTTTGTATCTAAGTGATTCAAATTGTAATCAATTAGCAACTCTTCCCCTGTAGTTATTGATTTTATCGCACATATGAATACACGATTTCCCTCTCGCGCCTCAAATATACAATTGGGTTGCTTATTTGTTGACCCAGGTTGTGTACTATTTATAAACCCTACAATATTCCCTGATGCTTTTGGTCTCCTATCAATGTACGTAGCCACTCCTTTATTTTGATCCTTATCTTTTAGTTGTATATAATTTGTTGATAGTGCATACCTACGCATACTTCGTGTATATCGAATCAGTTGCATCCAATCTTTGTAACTGTAATAGCGTCCAACATACTCCATCAGCTTAGTAACTTTTTCATAATAGACCTTTATGCCATCCATGCAAAATAGGCCCAAACCATGTAATGACAATGGTGCTATGCGATATATCCTCTCATTGACACAAAGATCAGTGTTTATTAGAGGAATTTCTTTGGGTACCCATTGTTTTCGTAGATGTTTGTACCTCAAGGGCACCTCGATGTTGCCTATGCTCTCATCATCATAAGAACATGACCCCCTTCAGCAAGAAAAAATTCCATACGTTTACGGAATTTTCTTCTAATCTTTTGACCTCTAGTTGGTCTCCCTCTTTTAGACCTACTACATGTCTCACTTTCCTCTTCTCTTCCTGAATTTGCCTCACTCGAGGAAGACAAATCTAACAAATACCTATTTGGTGGTACCTTCACTCATAAGGATGTTGGATGAAGTTCTTTCATGGTGATGTGATCCAAAGGTGACATTATGATTAATCTATCATTTCATCGCTAGAATTTGACAGGTTATAAGGTAATCAAGTCTTGATAGATTGCAAGTTATTGTTACTACCGTCCAAATGTGTCCATCACAAATCAAATCTACTTAACGTTTCAACTCCCAAACTTTGTAATAAGTGTTAAATGTGACTATGGTCCACCAGTTACACAACCAAGGCATCAAATGTATTCTTTATTTGTAATCAAAGGACTTTTTCTCTTCATTCAAGTAAATAAACTTGAAGGGAAACACCACCAAGTGGTTTATTGGACACCTACATGACTTAAAATAGCAGCAAATTTACATTTAATTTCCATATGTCTAAGTGGTTAATGGGGAGGGAGTGTGTACTAGGCCTGGTAAATTCATCATAAGTTTATGCTTTGGCAATAAAAAATGTTTAAGTCATCTTAAATCTTCCTATGTCTAATTGCTAGGAGACTTTTGGTATGTTTTAAGGTAGGATGAGTGGTCGCATCAATGTTCTAATTCTCTATGACAAGGTTTCAACATCTTCAAATAATGAAAGTTAGTGCTCATAGTCATTTGAAACAACAACATTTTGATTATGTATGATGGTAGGATTTGATAACTTAAAAGAATTGGCTACCCAAAAAACATAAAGTTAAAAGAAACTTTTTTAGTTTAAGGGGTTAGCACTTTCTTTCATCTTTGCATATTGGTTTGATGCTTCAAATGATGCATTTTTTATCCCACTTCTATCATATTGTATTCCCATTCCATTGAAATTGTTGGAGGAGTTGATACCAAAATTTCATATCAGATACCACGTTCTTGAAGCAATTTTATGTGTTTTTACAATTTTTTTGAAGTTATTTTGTGTTGTATGGATCCATTCAAGCTTGAAATGCTCTGAGATCATTGGTGTAGATAAATATATGTGTTCCCTTTCAATTTCATTTGTTTTGAAGTTCTCAATCACTATTTTATGGGATTTAACAATCAAATACAGGGACTGCCCTGTTGTGCATGTGTAAGGGTTTGAGGGCTAAATAGAAATGACATCCACCAATCCACCCACTGTCTTGGAACTGTAACTTGGTGGATTGGTGTGCATCATGGTATGATAGAGGTTCATTTCATTTAGGGGTATTTTAAAGCAAGAAACTTGGAATTGAATTGATGCCCTAGGGCTGATAGGGGCAATTTTCTTATGAATTTGTGGTTGTTAAGTTAGGGTTTATCAATTTAATGGATATCTTGGTAGAGTCATGGTGACATTTTTTGATGGTCCAATCTCTACTTCGAAACAAAAATATCTCTAACAACTCTAAGAGCTATAATGGGATGGCATTAAAGGAACCTTCATATGAAGGATCTTCTAATGAAGGACCTTTGAATTAAGGTCTTCATTTGAAGGTCCTTCATGCCAAGGTTCCTTTTATAAAGCATTTTGGACATGAAATATTTAAAATAAAAAATACCTTCATTTGAAAGTCTTGACATGGCATCATTTTTGAATGAAGGTTCTTCATTCAAAGGTCATGACGACATCACCTTCAAATGAAGGTTCTTCATTAACTGGTATTTTGTAATTTTGAATGTGTGATAATAATTTAGGGTTGAAAATAAATCCATTTGAGCCTTTTATAAATGAAATGACATTTGATGCAATCATATGCCTTGTCAAACTTTTAACTTAATAGTAAGGGCATCATGAGTAGTTTGTTGGGCCCATTCAACAATCTTGATGCAAGGATTGAATTTCTAGAATGTATCTACTATCAAGAAAGCCAATTTGTTTACCTCTATGACTATATCTCAAGCAATAGGTTTAATTGTGATGGCAATGATATTGACAAGGATTTTGTAATCTAGGTGTTGAGAAGCATAATTGGCCACCATCCTAGGAAAGATTCTTCATTCTCACTTTTACGTGTTAAAATTTAACAATACGTAGATTGATGAAAGAGCCCAAAGAGCCTTTCCCCATGTTATCCAAGTACACATAGCAGCGGTCTTCTCTTATACGGTTGGACATGATTTCAAGAACTTAGCTAGGAATTATTCATTTAACCTAAGGTTTTCTCATAATGCCATCATTGGAAAAGTATGATCAAATTCTTCTATTATGAAGAATTGGTCTATGTTCCTCTAGTAATCACTATAAAAATGTGAAAGACTAAGCTATTTTATTTTTTCTATCTTATCTTATACCATTTTACGAGAATGGGGGGGCCAATGTACGAGAAGATATTTGGAAACTAGGCATGAAAATTTCAGGTTAAAGAGAATGGGGGTGCCAAACTTACAATACTCATTGTCCCTTGGTCGTTGATTTTCCTTGAGTGCCCTCAACCTCATCCTCGGTGCTGGTATTGACCTTGTTTTCACTCCTCCAAACTCTTCCTCAGTGCTGGTATTGACCTTTCACTTGTCCAATTTGACGAGCTACAGCCTGGTTTAGTTAGGTTTTAGAGTATGTAAATTAAATTTAAAATTATGGCGCCATTGAGAGTAGTGAATATAAAGCAAGAAAAGCCTATTATGGCACCATTTAGAGTAGTGAATATAAAGTAATCCAAGCCTATTATATTCATGAGGGAAATAATAAAACTCCTAGGATACTTTGTGAAACCATTTTCCTTGGTTAAAGGGAGGCCATAAAATATACCTTTGGATTTTTTCAATTTTAAAATATGAGGATTTTCAAGGTTCTAAGCAACATGAGTAATGGAAATGTGTGCAACAAGAATTTTTGAACACACATGGAATCTCCTTGCCAAAGAAAGGGGCTTAATAATTTAATATGATAATTTTTCTCAGCTCTAGAAATGATATGTTTCCTTAAAGAGGAAGGAGAAACCTAAAAGGTAAAAGAGATGCTTAGGAATCTCAACACTTCATTATGATCAACCCACTTCTATCCATAGGAATTGAACCAATTGGGCTTGGATAAGAATGATTTCCTATAACATTGAGTTTTATGCCACTATATATTTGACCTTAAAGCTTTCCATAAAATATCTAGGCATTGAATATCCTAAAAAATGTCACGTTTGTCCTCCAAGAGAGTGAAAAAGGAGTCATTAGAAAAATGACCATTGAATAGTTGGGCTACTGATGGCAACGTTGATAGTGAGATGGGTGGTCATAGAGGTGGCCTACAAGCTATATTTGGAAAAAAAAGAAGGATAGAAGCCATTGATTGGAGTAGTGACTATTGACATTGGTGTTTCCTTGTCCAACAAAGGGTCACTATGAGAAATGGTGTTGGATTTGGCATTGGCATTTACTCTTTTCTTCTAACAAAAATGGTGATAGGCTAGATGTGTCTAATACTAGAAATATTCTCCCTTTTCTCCCATGAAAAATTTTATGGGAGAAGAAATACATGATACTTTGAATTGTAATGAAGAGTCAATGCAAAATAAACTACTCCCTCTACTATCATACATGTTTTTGGGTTTATTCTTTCATTCTTCACGCTTGGAAAATTGCTCATCTAGAAATGGATTAAACAAGTGGAAAAACTTGGGCATGCATATGAGCTTATGAACTAGAACCTAAAGGGTATGTCATCAAAGGAAGATTTCCCATTTCTAACACTTTGTTGTTGAGGTGAGTTTAATAATACTGTGGCTCGTTGCACCATATAATTTGTTAGAGGTTTCCTAATATGACATCTCTATATGATCCTTGCTTAATTAGTTGTTGGCTTTTATCTTTTCCTTTTCCTATTAATGACTTATTATATGATTGCATAGATGATATTTTTAATGTCATTGGGCCATATCAGTCTATAGGAAGTTGCTTTACTTCTCAAAGTATTATCAATAACCTTAATAATGAAAATAATGAAATTGTCATTTAATGGGTGCTTGGGGAAGGGTATTGAGTTTTACCCTAGTGATAATTGTTGGTGTCTATGTATCATATTGCTTTGGCTCAAGAGGGGTATTGTTATCCCTTGTGATTATGTTTGAGGAAGTCTTCAAATGGATGCTATTTCCTTCAACCAAATTGATGTCATTAAATATTCTTGTTATGAACCCCTTGCAGGTTGCTTGGATAATGTTAGTATTGGTAATTCTAGTCCTTCTAATTATTATGCCCAAGCTTCCATAAATATGCATTTACTTAAAAATAACAATATAGTCACTTCAATCAAGTCACTTATGGTTGGGAGGTTATTCCATGGTATGATTGTATGACCAGGTTAGTTTTGCATGATCGTGAATAAGCCTCAAATTTTTTGTGAAGCCTATTCTCTTAGGTGAATGCTTGTGTTTTCTCCCTACTAAGTTCCAAATGTATATTTCTTAGTTTAATATTTTTTGCAAGGGTTTAGATACTACAGGGGATATATGATGCCACACTAAACTCACATCCCCTAAGGAGGTGAGAAATAATGCCATGCTATGACATTTTTAAAGAGGGTAGAATTTCTCCCTACTTTGAGTCCCTATGTTGCTTTGGTCAAGTCCTTCCAAAATAATTTTCTGCTTCATGAAAGGATAAAAAGGTTATTGTGGGTGGTGTTAGATTTCTTGTTTCAAAGGAAACCATTAGAACTGCTACTAGGTTGAATATTGAAGGTGGGAAGGTTCTTTATGAAATGAATTTTCTTTATGACACTAAGTCTTCTAACATAGGGGATGATTGAGAGGCTGAAAATCATGTGAATTTTATCCCTAGAAATGATATGGTGGCCATGGATGATGTCAATGGTAAAGGAATTTAGGTGGACAATAAGTTTGATCTTGTGCATTTATGTTCTCATTGTGGCCATAACACCAATTCTCTTAATTATTTGGAGCAAATTCTAGAAACTTTGGAGGAAAGAGTCAATAATGTGCTTAATTTTAGTAATAAGGTGATCCATAGGTTACTTCTATGCTTCTACTGTAGAATGTTGTGTGGGAGTTCTAGAAAAGAAGGTTGAAGGGTAATCTTGATAGTCTTATTTTAAAGAAGGATAGAAAGACATACCCTAAGGTTGATATTTTTTCTTTCCTTTTTGAAGATTGGGGATATGTGACTCCCCAAAAAATATGCTACAACTTGTATTTTTTTCTTATTTTTTGTTAGTTATTTATGAGCTATTTTTCTTTGTTCTTCTATTAATTATTTATAGTTAGTTATTTTTTGGTTTTTCTTTTCATATCCTCCGAGCTTGCTATGTAATAGGGTTGGGACCTTGGTTTCCCATTTTATATATAAAAAATAACCAAGTCGATTTATCTTTTGCAATTATTGGGATAAAGTGAGGATTTGGCATAGTTTAATAAGACACCTCACTATTTATTGTTAAATCTATTGTATTTGCTTAAGATATCTTAGAAATAATTTATCCATGTGTAACAAAATAGTTTACAAATATGGATAGTGATGCCTAGGTTAACTTAGATTTTCACTTGGAATCAGAAGTAGACCTTTAAGAATTAAATTTGGAATCTAATAGACTATCGAAGATAAGTATATTCCTTTTAAACTACCCTATATAGCATTTTTTACCAAATTCCGATTTATATTCGACCATAAAACCCCATAAAATTTATCTGGCACTAAATCTCTCACGTATAAAAATATTGGCATAAGTTGATGCAAGTCTTATCGATGACAATATACATATCCTCAGTATATCGGCAGGACATTAGAAGGGTCACACCAATAAAATTATATACCAAAAGAATGCGGGTTTGTATTTCTTATCGGCAAGACAAAAGATATCAGCATGACAATGAGAGGTCATATTGAGCTAAGTTACCTTTTTCCGATTGGAGAAAGGTAAATTCTATCAAAGAGACTTTGGTCATCGAAGAGAGATTTTAAAACACTGCCCGAAGCACTATTGGTCTTGCCAATAAGGGAAAGGGAGGACTCACTCGGTGGGACAAGTGATGTCAGGGAGAGTTTTGAAAGTCTTACCAACCCCTCAGGTTACACCGACAGAACCAAGCATGCGGAGATAAAAGGTGTTGAGGAGACGATGTGTGTTGTCTTATAGAAGAAAAAGCATATCAGCGAGACATGTCACCGCGAGGAGATCTAGGAGACATCACAACGAGTATCATTTTGTTGACAAGATGAATGATGGTCTCGGCGACATAAGGTGATAAAGAAAACATGGATGTAAAGGGGCAATGTGTACAAGATGCTAGGATGGAGGCCTGCAAGGCATTATTGGATGATGATGCATTTTTAAAGACTCCTGTATTCTTGCAACTAGTTTGGAGGATGAAACTAGAAGAGTACCAGAACAAATGCAAGAGTAGGAGAGAATCGAGACCTGATAGGTCTGAGCAGGAGAATGATGATGAGGTCAAGGCCGAATTAATGGAAGAATTCAAAGGCATCGCTCCTGACGAGGGAAGAAGACTTTTGACTCAGGCTGGTGTCTTACTTTTTTCTGAATGGGACATAGTTGATGCAATTGCATTCAATGCTATCTTACAGTCCAAGCACCTTATACAAAATAGTGAAGAAGAGGTTAAGGCAGCTCTGCAGGACTCTGCCTTCAATGAGGAGTATGAAACTCTGGCCATATGGGCATTGGCACCCCAGGGTAGAAAGCCAAATGTAACTGATATTAGCCCACACCTAAGGGGAGGGCTAATCATCAAGAGAGCTTCTGAAACTTCAACAATAGAAGCTACAAGCCTGACAATAAATGTGGCCAAATTGGCCCAAAAGACACCTAAGAGAGTGTTGGAACTATAAATTTTTGACAAATTCATTAACCTTCATGATTATTAGTCTCCCAAAAAAGGTTCAAAATATAGACATAAAAATCCTCATATAGCATTTTTTACCAAATTCTGATTTATATTTCGCCATATAACCCCATAAAATTCATCTAGAACTAAATCTCTAACATATAAAAATATTGGCATAAGTTGATGTAGGTCTTATCAATGACACTATACATATCCTCAGTATATCAACAAGACATCAGAAGGGTCACACTGATAAAATTATATACCAAAAGAATGTGGGTTTGTATTTCTTATCGGCAAGACAAAAGATATCGGCGTGACAATGAGAGGTCATATTGAGCTAAGTTACCTCTTGCCGATTGGAGAAAGGTAAAGTCTATCAGAGAGACTTTGGTCATCGGAGAGAGATTTCAAAACATTGCCCAAAGCGCTATTGGTTTTTCCAATAAGGAAAAGGGAGGACTCACTCAGTGGGACAAGTGATGTCGGGGGGAGTTCAAAAAGTCTTACCGACCCCTCAGGTTACACCGATAGAACCAAGCATGTGGAGATAAAAGGTGTCGAGGAGATGATGCGCATTGTCTTACTGAAGAAAAATCATATCGGTGAGACATGTCACCGCGGGGAGATCTAGGAGACATCACAGCGAGTATCATTTTGTCGACAAGATGAATGTTTGGTCTTGGCAACATGAGGCAATAAAGAAAACATCTCGGTGAGACAAAGAGCTTTCAGAGTAAGGTGAAGAACCGTTGGCTCGATTCATTAAGTTTGGGTGATAGTTGTTTTGGTAAAGGTCATGGTGATATAAGAAGTGAAAGGAAAGAAGCTATCGAAGAGACTTGTGATATCAGGGAAATTGTAAGACGTCTTGGCAGATAGGCGAACATCGAACAGACAGATCAGCCAAAGATTTGAATTGTCTTGCCAATATGATTTCTGATGTGACAGCGAGAGTTTCAAAAAGCTTACAGCATTCATGTCTCAGTAAAGACATTAATGGCGCTATGAAGCATAAAGATTTTGCATATCAAGATATGCTCAATTGAAATCATTGTTTCAAGGAATTGACAGTGAAGGAGAGCAAGGGAACAAATTGAATGATAAAGGCATTCGTCTGGCTTAGATTTGGAGACAAATACAGTAAGTTTCTCATCTTCTCATAATTTGTGAATTTTAATATGGAGGGCACTGGTTCAGGAAAAACAAAGGGAAAAGGATCAGGACAGAGTAGTCAATCAAAAAAAAAGAGGCAAAAGACTGAATTGCAACCGGGTGGCACTGAAAGAAAGTTGAATCAAGACATCATAGACCAGTTACCTAGTTTTGGGCCTAAGGCTAGGCATTCTGCTTAGCTCAAAGAGGAAGTTGAAAAATTAGACGACAAGTGCAAATTCATAGGAGATGTTTGGACTCCAAAAAGAGGGTATGAGTTATTCAATTTCCATTATCACAAGAGAAATCGCTTTGAGCCGGTATGCAATCCATGGAGACTCAATTTAGGGAAATTGGTGTGCCCTAATGTTTTTATTGATGTCGAACTAGTAAAATTATTGGTTGGACATTATGACTCAAAAAATAAGGCTATATGTGATTTGTTAGGGAATTCGTTGATACATGTATCTGAGAATGCGATTGCTGAGGTTTTCAGGATAGAAGGAATATGCGGTGAGAAAATAATAAGTGAGGAGCTCGACAGTGAATTCAGAAGGATGGAAACCATTTATAAAGGGTGGAGGTTACCTCTACATAGAATTAGGTGTCATGGAAAGCCTATTCCGATGGAAGATAGTGAGGGACCACCCTTTCATGTAGATCTTTTCTAACCATACCTAAAATATACTTACTATTTAGTGGGGCAAGTATTGGGGATGGAGGTACCTAAGTATATGGTGGTTGTGCCCATGGTGATTGCTGCAGACATTCAATATCACAATTCCAGATCATTTGATTATGCTACACATGTTTTTAAGGAGTTGGATGTAGGTTTGATGGCAATAAAGAATGGTGCCTATGTTCTCCATCTTAGGAATTATTCATTGTTGATGCACTTAGTGTTGTATTTTGGACAAGAGATAGGATTGTGGCCCCAGGAGTTGAGGATTTCTCAATCTGACAAGGAAGGTAATCCATTTCTTGTTCAATTATGGATTGTTGTTTGGGACAGCAGGTTTGCCAATTCAAATTTCCTGCATTTTGAAGAATTCTTTGTGAAACCCTTGTATAGATTTTTCAATCATCCTTGTGATTACTCTTTATCTGAAGAAGTAAAAAGGTTTCTTAGGCCTAGGGATTATAATGGACCGATCGACCACAACTGGGGGGATTGGTATTGCTTGGAGAATGCTACAATGATTAGGGTTTATGGTTTTGAGGATAAACCATTCATTTTTCCTAGAACAGCCTCAGATAGAATTGCATACTTATAAATTATTAGGCAAATGGATTTCTCTAGTGTCATGAACTTAAGTTCATATGGAAAATAGGCCTTCATGCCCAGTACACTATGCTTTAGTGATTTTACTATATTGTCTAAAGAGGGTTACAATCTGATTCTAGATAAATTATTGCACTACAACATGAGAAGGGCACCATCAAGAAAAAACTTTGATCCAGAGGGATATATCCACTCTGCTAGACAAAGAATAAATTTTGGAGGGTATCAGCATATACCCCATCCATCTGATGACATAATCAAGAACCTGGAGGAAGAGGAAGCAGAAATGGTGATTGAGAAACATGATTAGGAGTTGATGGATGTTGAATTATTATCCTCCATTAAAGGGATATCTGATGTAGATAGGCCACAATTCTCATCTGGGAAGGTATCAAGAATGAAGACTCAGGATTATACCTATGTTTCCAGAGAAATAGATGTTGAGGAAACCATGGATGTAGATACAATACATGAAGACTATAGGTCTTTTATATTAGATGATGAATTTATAAAGACCTCGGAGTTTAAGACATTTTTATATAAGAAAAAAGGGAAAGAGATAAGGGGACAAGTTGACAATGTCACTTCAGGAAATGAAGATCAACTGTTAAAAATCCTAAAGGATGAGGTAGACAAAGAGATGATTAATATGACCCCTGAAAAGGGAAGGGAGATGCTAGAAAAGGCAGGTGTTATGATTTTTCCAGGTTTGGATATGAATTATGCATTAGTCTTTAATAGTTTCTTAAAAGATAACAATGCTACCCACAAGCTCAGCATAGAGAAGGTGACAGAGGTATACAGAGGATCAAGATACAATCCTGATAATGAAACATTGATGATTTGGGCCTTGTATCCTACTCACAATAAATCAATTATTATCGATACTGAGAAGGCATTCAGACATATCATGACCTTGAAGGCTAGGGAGGTTGATCCTGTAGAAACTGTAGATATTGGGATGAATATAGCCAATTTGAATAAAGCCCAAATCCAAGCATTGATCAGGGAAAGGGAGATGTATAAAACCAATAATGAGAGGATGTTGAGAGAGAATGAATGCCTAGAAGACTTGGTAGGTGCTGTAATAGAGCCAATAGAGATGCTCACCCAAGGTGAGAGTTCACAGAAAAAGGACCATTGGGAAGGATCAATTGCATACTCTCAAGGGAAAATGGATGCACTCGCTGCAATAATCGAAAGAAGGTAGGTCGTTTTGACCACTTGGTTAAACAAACTCTGGGGAAAACATTCATAATACATGGATCCAATAAAGGAACACAGGAGAGTGGATAGAAAAATCCATGAAAAAATTGAGGAATTAGAGCAAAAGGATACTCCTAGTAATACAAAGATTGAAAATGCTAATTGTATCATGGATAGGCACAAGGATTTCTTTGAGGAGTTACAAGGAGATGTGCAAGGATTGACAAAGGCTGCCGAAGACAGATTGAACAAGTTATATGATGATGAAGAGAAACTGAAAGAAGTGACTACATGGAAAAATGAATGCGAAACAATACTCCAAGAGATGTTGAAGACAGCCACTATGAAGGATGTGACATTGGATGAAGCATGTGAGCAGAATGAGTGAATGATAATGATGGATATTGTGATCCATGATGCATTGGGAGATGTTGATACTCATGAGCATGAGGATTATACGGAGCATATGTCTGCAATCCATTTATGGCTAAATAGAAATTAATTAGTAGGGAATTTGTTAAACTTTTTATGTTTTAAAATTTTCTGAAAAGGCATGTCCTTTTGCAAACTAATGTATAAATATCCGTTGTTGGATAATTAAAATAAGGTAGAAGATAGTAGAATTAGGATAGGATAGACTATTGTAAGCACTACATTTTCAGAATGGTGACATTCGAGGAGACTATGCTGCATGTATAAATTTTGAAGAAGATAATGAAAGACTGTTGATTTAGTGGCTTCATTTTGGTATCCATTGTTTGTTGGATTCTTGTAATTATTTGATTGTCTCCAATTTGATGTTTCTTGATTATTTAAATTGAAGTATCAAGTATATATTCGACTTATCAGTGCACATTTGTTGTTTCTGTGTGATTTGATTTATTGGATTCTTTAATGAAGAATTAAATCTCTTTCAATCAAGTATAGTAATCTAGGAATTTCATTTGGATCAGTAAGAAGAATCAGATAATCAGATTTGATATTTTGCCTCAAGTAGGGTTTATCAATTACATACTTGCATGTTTATACCAGTTATAAACTCATAATTATATGCCAAACAATTAGAGAACTTGCTAGATAGGAACCATTCATTGAAGGCTTTCATTTGACTCCGTTTTACTCGATAAGGCATTGGTCTCCCTTATTTTCATTACATTAGTATTATCCATTTCATTTGACATCTCTTAATTGAACATATTAATTCATACCTTGATATTTCATATACAACTTTTACCAAATTAGGATCATATCTTTCCACTATCAAATTGCCATTTTTGGATAAGTAGGTCAAGTAGGAAACATAATTCAAAATATGTATCATTTGAAATGGAGATAGCCATAAGGAATGCACTAGAGGATGCTGATACACACAAGTGGCCAGCTTACCGAGATTATCTATTTATGACTTAATAGAGCATAATTTCTACTTTGTTATTGTTGTTAAGCAAAAGACATTTCTCAAAGGACATGCCCTTTCACAATTTTGATATATTTATATTTGTTTCATAATGTAAAACAGATATAGGCGGATAGGAGAAAGATACAATAGATAGTTTGCAATGAAACTTTCCTTTAAAAGACTCAGATGCATGTATGAATTTTGATGAAGTTAATGAAGATGTTTGAACTTGTGGCTTAATCTTGGTATCAACTATTTTTGGAATTATACAGTTATCTGGTTGTCTCCATTTTGATGCTTGTCTGTTGTTTAAATTGATATATCAAGCATATATTCAGTTTATCGACACACATTTGTTGTATTTGTGTGATGTGATTATTTGGTTCTTTCAAGTAAAGATTAAACCCTTCTAGTCAATCACAGTAACTAAAGAGTATTAATTGGATCAATAAGAAGAATCACATAACTAGGATAGTCATTCTATCTCAAGTAGAGTTTGTCAGTCATTTACTTGCACATTTATACAAGTTATAAACTACATATGTGTGCCAAACACTTTGAATTATTGCCATCATAGATTACACTTTTATAGATCTTCATTAGACTCCATACATCCAACAAGGCAGTGGTCTCACGCTTTCATCTTTTGGTTTATCCATTTTATTTTTTACATCTATTAACTGAACATATTCTAATATAATTCAAATTAAAAACATCATAAATTAATATGTAACCACATAAGTCAAATATAATTCTATCAAGAAATTAATATCAAATAGATAATACAATCACATAACTCATACATTTCAATGTCATTGATCTTCTTCTTCATCCAACTCTTTGTCTGTATCATCCGATCCAGATTCAACATTGTAAGGATTGGTCATATCATCATCATCATCATTGATATCAGTTTCGATAATGTCATCATCCACATGGATATCATCTTCATGAACATTAACTCCTACATCATCATGATCTAGTTCCTCCTCTTCGACATCTTCATCAGGCACATCATCAACTAACTGTTGATCCTGAGCATCGTCTACATCATCTTCTATTTCTTTAGTATCTTCTTCTTCCACCACATTATACTTTACTGGCCTTCCTCTTGGATCATGTCTAACAACATATGACCAACCCACTTTACCTGGAACCTCTGAGTAAAATACCTACCCACATTGGCTTGGAAGAATATAGGGCTCATTTCCAGCTCGCTCAAAATACCTTGTATTAACCATGGTAAATCCATTATCATGTTCAATAACAGTTCTCTCGGGATCATTTTCATTCAATCGTAGCCTGTACCATAGGACGACGAACATAACTAATTTGAAGGACTTAAAGTCACACTCAAGTATATCATCCAAAATCCCATAGTATTGATTTTCTGAGACTTCTGGATGTATGTCGCTTCTAGATGAAACATTAGTCACCTAGAAGACTGCAGTTATCCCAGAATCACAAGTTTTCTTCATGTCATCCAGCTTTTTGATTCAAAATTTACTACCATTGCACCACATAGCCTTATGGTGTTTCACTTGCAATATGTCAAACATGCAAAACTTATTGCAATATCGTCAGTTGATAAACATATTTATTCTTGGCCGAATGTATGCAAAGAAAAAAATCTCAACATATATATACATCAATATAATTCAAAATAATTAAATAATATGGGTGATTAATATATTTATACATACCTGTTTATCTCTTAAACCATATGCTAAATCAATTTCCCTTGGTGTAACATTGGAATCTCCATTATGATGAGCTTCTTTAACCAATGAAGCCACACCTTCCCATGTTAATGCATGACCAGATTATTGACATTGTTCAATCCATACCATCATCCAATCAAGATTGTTTGCGATGTACAAATGTAGTGCATCCCACTCTCGACCAACTGTATCAAAAAAAATTGAAATTCATAAACGACGTATAATTAGTTAATTACCATGGTATACGACCTTAATTTATAATTGATCAATATTGAAGATTAATAATTAAATAAGTACAATATACATAAAAACCAAATGTAAAATGTATTCTAATTAATCTCTATGACCATCTTATAATTACCTGACACTTTCCTCAATCTACCTTTCCCCATCAGGTACTCCCCTTCGAATTTGTTAATGGAGTTGGGATCTCAAATGCGATCTACATGGATCTTTGCTGCAAACTTAGGAAGATATTCAGTAATGTACACCATGGTCTGGTATACCATGTATCCCTCCACCATAGAACCCTCGGGATGTGCTCTTTGTCTAACCAAAGCCTTCAAAAATTTCAAGTGCCTCTCAACTATCCACATTGACCTTGTGTGTACAGGTCCACACAATTCAATCTCCTCAACTTGGTGTATGAGGTAGTGTTCTTGTGCATTGAAAAATGTCAAAGGTAGACACTTTTTCATTTCACACATTAGACGAGGAATTTTTTCCTTCCAATAATTTATATCTTCTTTATGGATTTCTTTAGATGACAACCATCTACAAGTGATTCAAGGCACAAATATATTAACAAGATTTAACAAAAATATACAACGAATTGAACAAATATCGCTACTTACCTCATGTATTTTCCAAGATCATATATAACTTGCTTGACATTGTTGTCGAAGTTGTCTGGGAGAGATAGAGGTAGAACGTATTGCAACAATTATAAAATGATCTTTTCATTAATATTTTTCCAAAAGTAGTAAACATAATACATTGAAAAGTACATGCAGTATACAAATATATATATAATATACCAGAATAATTACCTTAATGAAGGTATGCCAATCATGCGTTTTCATCCCTGACCCAAATTCACCTTTCTTTGTTATGATATTGTTTATGTTCGCAAAAAATCCTATGGGAAATCGAATTTTTCGTATGACTTGTTTTATAGCATTGCTTTGCTACTCCATTAATAACCAAGGAAGGGAACTTATATTAATTTGGTCTCCATCACTATTTAATTAAATGACATTTTTCATTGCATGACTAGCTTCTTGAATGTCACTACAAATTTTGACAATTTTTTCTTTGTCATGCCTTCCATCCAATATTTTCCATAACATTTTTGTCATATTATTTCTGATATGCATTGTATCAAACAAATGCACAATTTGTAGCTGCTCATAGTAGGGCAACCTACTAAATTGTCTGGGATAACTTTTCAATCCCTGTGGAATCTGACCATTAATGCCTTGATGACCTTCATGAAGCATATAAGTTAAACAAATTAACAACGACAATCATTGTCAATTACAACATGAGTAAACACAACACAATATAAAAATATAAATTCAAAACATATCATAAATGATAGATAAACAATTTTATCCAATGTATAACCTTGACGATTAATTCTATTATATTCCAACTTCCATAGGCGAGGTGTCATTCTTCATGGTTTTGATGTAGTCTCTTCTTTCCCATTGAAAAGATGTTTTTCAGTAGTTTGATACTTATGATTTCTATGGAGGAAGTTCCTATACTCATCAAACACCTGCTTTCCTAAACCTGTTGAACGACGGGATTTCATCTTTGGACCACAAATTGGACATGCAAATTTTCCCTTTGTTTGAAGACCTACAAATCATATATAATTGGATTAAATATGTCAATTTTTATAATTATATATAATGAATAGATTATTTAAAAAACATGCATGATATCTAATTCATAAAATTAAATATCGTTAAAGTCATGCAGTCGAACGTTATAACATACCAGAAAAATGTGTTAGCCTTGGGGCATCATGAATTGTCCATACAAGCATTGCATGGAATTGAAATTGTCTTTGTCCTATTGGTCTAGATACATCATACATAGTGACGCCATTCCATAAATTTAGTAACTCGTCGATAAGAGGCTCGATATATACATTCATATCTTTAACTTGGTACTTACCTAGTTGAATGAACATAAACATTACATAATTATTATAACCATTTTACTGCAATATATATAAATTCATGTACATGACTATTAAATGAAAAAAAATATAAGTCATTATGCAACAAATAAGACAAATGAGATGCTACTACATTAAAGAAAATTGATGTAAACAAATACCTAGAACAATCATTGCCAACATTATGTGCTCCCTCTTTATTGACATCCATGGAGGAATGTTATTGTTGATAACAAAAATAGGCCACACCGAGTAAATAGATCTCAGCTCTCCAAATGGATTGACACCGTCTGCTGCGAATGAAAGCCTGAGATTACAAGGTTCTTCTTTAAAGTGTGGCCATTTTTCCTCCATGTCCCTAAATGTAGAACCATCCACAAGCATTCGAAGAATCTCATCTCCACTTCTATTACATGCATGGTAATCCATAAATTGCACTAAGCTTTCACACCTAAATAATTGTTGCATACGTGGAATAATGGGAATATAATGAAGAACCTTGCAAGGCACCTTTTTTGTTAGTTGATCTGTTCAATATCTATTGATATGACATTCCGGGCATTCTGTTGCAAATTCATGTTGTTTATGATATATAATATGATCATTGGGACATGCATCTATTGCTTGATACTCCATTCCGATATCTTTCATAATGCTAGATAAATCTCGGTATGAGCGAGGTAAAATATTTGATGGTGGTAACAAAAATTCACCAATCAATCTACAACAAAAAATAACTTCTTAATATAAAGAATATTAAAGGTACATACTTCATCCTTTATTTACTAGCGATGAACTAACAACAATTAAAATAGATGAAAAAAATGACATATATGACATACCTTAACATCCATGAGATTGCTATGTTGGATAAACCATTCATAACCTTCAAGTTCACCAGCAACAATACAATAGAGAGAAGAGTTGTTTGGGAGCCTTCATAAAGGGGCTCGTATGCCTTCTCAAGTACAAGTAAATCATGAACATCATCAAAGTCATCTTGATCAACATGATCAGCTGTGCCACTACATGTGTCATGGATCAATGTATTTGTACCATCATCTTCAATTGTGTTTTCTGGTGCATGATCATCTTCTTCCATAGGATCATTAACTTCATCTTCGATATTCACAGCTCCATGTTCCTCCGCTTGCAAAACCACATTCTCCGGGCTGTGATGATTCATATCATGTGCCCTAGGGCACCCCACCTTTATAATAATGACAGACACAAATAAACCATGATCATGATCAAGTGATTTTTTATATATATATCAAATGTTAAAACAATATAAACATTTACAACTTCAATCAATATAAACACATATAATAAACAACTTACCAATGGATGATAATCATGCCCCCCTTCAACGTGACCATGTTGCCTACAATGTTTCTCAGCTATTGTGATTAAAATTCTTCTCATCTTTAAGCCCTTGAAATTATTGCAAGGACAATAAAATTTCCCATAACCCTTTCTTTTGAATCTAGCCCACAATCTATCAAGTGACTATTCATTTTGTTCTGGACTAATATTATCTAACATGATTTTTCTTTACCAAGCTTGAATATTTAGATCTTCAAAAAATATCAAGCTCACACTCCAATAATTTTTAATCATACACAGGTAACAAAATATAATAATTATGATATTTTACATCAAAAAAATTCAGCATGCAACCACCCCTGCAAAAGAGAAGATAGTATGAAGTTAATGACCCCAAAAAACACTTTCAAATGCTAATTCTAGAAATTATTAAATTCTGATTTTACTATGATTTCCAACTGTTAGACTCCTAAAATCAGAATATTGAACTTGCACAACAAAATCTGGAAATGAAATTCTCAAAATGTAGCTAATAGGCCTCAACAATTAAGGCCTACTCAAGACTTTGTGAAGTCACTGCAAGGTTTCCAGGCCTTACCTGATGATTTCAGCAGGAGGATTAAAGATTTGGTAAAGAGTTTTGATGACTAGAGTGACACATCTTTACCAGATATTGTAGATGCCCAAGGAATTGTTAGATCACTATAGCAATGGTAGGACAGGGTAGATGAAATCATCAATGCACAAATCAAATTGATTTGTGATGACTTAGATTATGACATGCTGATGAGTAGTATGGATAAAATCATTAACACTAGCACATTTTTGGAATCTTTTGAAAGGGAGGCAAATCAAGTAGCAATAAAGTATACACCTTACAGTGCCAAGGTAAATGAGGTGGTAAATTTTAATTGGCCAATAGATGAGGAATATCAAGGATGGGTAGAAAAGTACTTAACTGAACAAGAATAGGACAGAGTCTACAACTGGCAGTTAACAGCTCAGCAGTTATGGTTATAAAAAATTTTGGCTATGTCTTGGTGGCAATTTTGGTGCAAGTTTTCAAAGTTTGGCAAATGCAACGGTTATTCTCTAGTGGACAGGATGAACAAGAAGATTCTCCAGAGACTCAGCTGTTGTAACCAATTTTTGAAATGTCATAAGGCGATCCAAGTGACCAGTGACAGGTGTATTTCTGGTCCGATGCTTGTTGCTCCTTCATTTTCCCTATAAGAAGGATTTCAGGACCAGAAATACGGGTTAGCAAGTTAGATATCTTTAGATCGAGTCTAACTGAAGTTGCAGAGCGAATTTGTAAAGAGCCTGATATTATAGTGAAGATACTATTCTTAGGTTTGGTGTCATTTTGTTGTAAGTTTTAGTTTCATGGGTACTTAATTTTCAAGACAGTACTAGCATCTGAATGAAAATTACTCATTTCAAGGTCATGTATCTCCATTGTATGAATATATTATTATCTTGAATAAAATGATCAAGGGTTATTATGTTCATCTCACTGTTATGGTGTGTGATTCTCATTTTGGCTTTAATTCAAGGAATTAATTAAAATGCTTGAGTGAGGTTATAAATTATAGGTGAATATGTTCATATAAGGATTTGATAAGTAGTACTGGGTTAGAATATAGATTTATGGTATTGTAAGGCAGTATTATCTGAGATTTTATATACTGTGTCTAGAAGATAAACTTGGTTACAGTAAAAAACAACCAACACCTTTGATATTATCTAGTTATGGCTCCCAAATCTATTGAAAATTGATCATTAGGGTTAAAATTGAAACCTTGCAAATATAATCTTTGTCCAAATCCATCAAGAATTTTCCATCAATTATAAACAATTCCCAAATAAAGAATTTGTGAAGTCAGGTCTAAAATCTGGAAATGAAATTCTAAAAATGCACAAGACTAAAAATGAAATCTGATGAGATGTTGCTTTAAAATATGATTTTCAAACCTCGAAGTACAAATCTGACTTCACAAATGAATTTTGGAAAAAGACAATGACTACCCTCAACCTGGCGATATCTTCTTGAGTTTCTTCTGATTTTCCCCAAGAAAATCGTCGAGCAAAACACTGTCACAATAAATAGTTGAGCTCCTTTCAATTTATGCCCGCCATAATTTAACTTTGTAGGTTCGTCAAAATTTCGACAAAAGATCTTCGTCGAAATGTAGATGGAAAAAATGGTTCGTCGAAATTTCGATGAACGTCGGGGATAAAAATTTTAAAAAATGAAAATCCGCACAAGTTCCCGATGATACATTTGATTATATAGCTTTTGTCAGAAGGTTTCATCGGAAATTGGG